>JBCEWB010115388.1:0-11677 GCA_039654565.1 Peronia peronii
TTGATCTAGGTGGTCTGGTTAAGTAAGACACAAGACACTTCTCTACAAAATCTAGGCTTCTCATGCTAGAGGTTTGCATTGTTTTGAAAAAAATTTGCAAGTTTTCACAAGATCCTGGGATGTGACTTTTAAATTATACCATTAGTGGAATTTCAAAGAACTGTAAAATCCTGCAGGCAGTGTCGTCATCATAATCATCAAGCGTAGATTATCTAACTGTACTAGATCTGTTTTCTAGATCTAGATCGCGAACAGCGGCCCTCTTACATTGGTCTCTCTAAGACCATGAGCATATTATTTGCTGTTATCAGTATTCTGATGGGCTGATTTTCCATCTACTCTCACGCGACCACTCGACTGCATGTTGTCAGGTGTGGGGAATTAAGTGCTACGAATATCTCGGTCTTCAAAGTCAAACAGCCACCAGATAGCAGTTTGACTCTCGTCCGAAGCATGCGCAAAACTCTTCGTCCAGTTCCACTGTTATCGTGCGGGACTTGTATCACAAATTAATTTTTTTTTTATTATTAGGTCTATAAAATCGCGATCAACAAAGGTCTGCAGTTGAGCGGCCAAAGTAAGAAAGTCGGCAACAATTAAAAAAAGTCGGAATTCTGACTGAAGTTGGAAGTTTGGCATCCCTGGTATTAAAAGGATAAATGTATTAAGTATGCTGATTAAGAGTTTTTCCCATTAGAATTTAAAGTTTGAAAAATTTTTAAAACTCGGTGAGTCATGGTGCGCAGCAAGATAGGCTAGGTGACAGTGCACGATGCACTGTGATTCCACTGGTTAGTGGTGTGTTGTAGAGTAGTGTGAAGGCTTTTGACGCTGTGCACCACAGTCACGGTTGAAGTTGAAGACAGGGGAACTAGAGGCGGGCTCAAGCTAAGCCTAATTAACATATCATTATGATACTGACCACATATGCATGTGAAAGGAGGGTGAGACAGGACCCACACTAGGCTTGATACATGTACGACATGTAGTAGGCCTGCTGGCAGCAACAATGCACATGTTAGCGAGAAAGTGGGCTTTTCAATGTTTTCATGGCATGTGGCTAGCACGGACGACTGACAACAGTTACTGTCCAAATGAACGGAACATGCTATGCATGATTGAGCACACAAACCTGAGCATGTTATTGAAAATAAATGAGTAAGTTTAAAGAACGGTTGAAACCAGACTTTGTGAGAAGGTTATATTAAACGGGAGATTATGTTAAGCCATGATTGTGCTAGCGAGGTTCCACTGTATTGATTATTAGCAAATTTACAGTTCAAAACGTGTTTTTGTCCAAAAAACTGCAAAATGCGGTGGTAAAAATGGCTAGTTTCAGGGCAAAAATCAGATGTCCAAAAAAAAATTTAATATCTCAAGAACTAGTCAAGATATTGAAACAATATGAAAACACAATCGTCAGAAGCTCAAGCTTTATCCTTTGGGGCTATTTTCATTGTCATGGATAAACTTTGAAATTTTCACCACAGTGCCTATTATTAAATCAGGGATGTCAAGCTTCCAACTTTCTGGTTGTCACCCACTTTTTTATTTTTGGCTGGTTGGCCAGCTGAGCATGTATTTTTATTTATTTATTTAATTACATGTTATTCTAAATGCAATAAAGTGAAGGCGAAAACAGGGGTATGATAATCCTGCACATACTCCTCTCAAGAGGATCAATTAGGCTATCATTCAGCAGCATATTTAGACTTTATAACATAAAGTTTGCTGCACTAAGTTCCTCAAACCTGATAGTATTCAGTCGAGCTATCACTTTTTTCAAACAACTTTTTTTTTTTTTTTAAAACAAAACTTTTTTGTTGTTGTTAAATTTATGTAGTAAAGACATTGCCAACTCAGATTCCAGTGGAAATTAGTAATAGTTCTGTTAATTAGCATTGTTTGTGAGTTTTATGAACCCAAACTGTACTGACTGACCCAATAAAATTTTGCGACTCTTTCATGAAAACAGTTTGATATGCCTGATAGATGCAGTGAGATGATATACTTAGGTAACAATAGCTTATTGAAGAATTAAATGTTTCATTTTTTCAAGAATGATATCATGAGCATTTTTCTTTTACATGGCTGGAATACATGTTAGTCAACTCTCTTTTAAGAGCAAGTTGTTGCAAGAACTCTTCATTTTTGTTGTTGTTGTTGTTGTTATTGTAGTTATTGCTCTTGTTGGTTGTTTTTGATGATTATTTTCATGCCTTTCTCAGAATAAAAATTTGACTGACTTGTAGAGAAATTAACCCATGATTACAGTAAAACGATATGGAGAAATGTGGATTTTAACATGTGATGCCAATGTAATACTCAGATTACACCTGCCTGTAGGAAATCAGCATGGATAGCTTGAACAAGGCATGACAGATTTAGTCCAACAGCTATGCTGTAATTCACATTGTCAGCATGACTGTGGAATCAGTGACAGCAAGTTATCCACCATAGTGGCTTAGACAAAGAGAGATGTCTCAATGCAGAGAGAAAGTGAGACGGATCTGATACGATCTAAATACATGTTTATAGCTTGTAAACTTTGAAATGGTACAATCTGATCAAATAAAGCCACTGTTTCTAAAGAAGCCTGTGAAGTGAAACTTCATGCACATTTGCATCTACAAAATGCAAAACCATATTTGCTGTTTGCGACCTATAAAACATAAAACCGTTTTTCTTGTTCATCTTTATATAAATAATAGTACTTATACATTACTTTATTGTTGTTTTCTTCTGTTTTCACTGGTGATCCAAATATCCATCAAATTCACACTTAGTATACTGTAAATATGCTGTATTTTCTCAATGTAATGTGGCTCATATTGAATCTTGGGGTTGTGTCCTGATGTAAAAAAAAAAAAAGGGTTCTACGCAATGCTTTCTTCTCACGTCTTTTGCGTTTGTATATGCGTATCATACAGTTATTCATTTATTCTGTATTTTGTACAGATTATTAGAAATTCATATTGCACCAGTATAGAAGGGTACCATTGCTTATTCAGGAAAAAGGAAATGACATTGCAATGCTATAGTCACAATTGGAAACTTCATGCTTGGTATTGGAACAAATGACAATACAGTCATTCCAGGCCTTCAGTAGAAATAATCTGTTTTGGAGAATTCCTTTGTGGTAAATCCAGAAATGAACATAGTAATTTCAGTTTTCACAAGAATTGTAAAATGACCACTCCTGGTTATTGTGAGGTCTTACGCTCAGTCTAATACACGTCTAGTCTGTAATATTTATACATATTGGCCTATTAGAAATAGACTGTGTTTCAAGATTTGTAAATCTATGTTATAGTGCCACTTCAACTAAGGTGAATACCTTTTACATGTATAAATATGTTCAATTTTATCATTTGCTGTATTTTCTTGAACTCCATATCAAAGGTCATAGTTTTTTAAAGTACAAATAATGGATTTTGCACATGAGATGATTTACAACTTTGAGAAAAAATAGATTTCGGACATTTTTTGTTTGTTTGTTTATTTGGTGTTTTTTTTTCAAGTTTAAAGTCGCTTACATAAATTCACAAAAATAGCTACGCTATAACCAATCAGAATTTTTGCCAAAGTGTACCACTAAGTTTACAAGCTATAATGAGACTTGGGGAAAAAAAAAAATAGAGAACGGGAGAGAATTGTTATAATTATGAACTTTTCATGATTCAAGGTCAAGAACGAACACCTCAGAAATCTTTCTGAAATGATGCAGGCCCTGCCTATCAACAGTTGGCAGAAACATAGCCTAGCAGCAGGAAATCAGAGCTGAGAGAATGCCTTTGTTGGGGAAACATCACAGATATTGGAGGAAGCAACGGGCCTGAATTATAAAAAAAAACTTTGAATTTTGTCAAGCTTTGATCCTCTGTTTATTCAAAAGACTACATTTAGTTATAGATTTTTTGTTTGTTTGTTTGTTTTTTCCTGGTAGATTTATCACATTTTTTTCTGCTGGAATCCATTGCATTAACATGCCTGCAAAAATGTTCAAACCTTTTTTTCCAGTTCCTTTTGTGATGGAAGCTTGCTAGCGATTTATTAAATATTTCTAATCTAATTTTATTATCTGCTTCTACTTCTTTGTCTTTCAGTTGATTTCTCTCTTTATTATCCATTTACAGAAATGTCCTTTTTTTTTTTTCAAATGGAGTTCACACCTGGGTCTCACTTTTTGTCTCCTTTTTATTTATTTTTTGAGAATTCTTATTTACTTTATATTTTGGGGAAGTCCAAATGACAATTTGAATATGATTTTCATGGAGAGGATGTTTTTACTGAGACTAAGTAGAGAAACTACAGTTGTTATAGACTTAGCTCAATCACTGTAAAAGAGATGAGATACATATATGAATTGCCTTTTTTTTTGTTCTTTTTTTTTCTTTCTTTTGTTTTTGTTTCGTTTGTTTTGGTCTTCTCACCCGCAGCCATCCTATTTGAATACATGTAAATCAATGTCGTATGCTTTACCAAGTCCTCGTATTCATAGGATAGGTTTTACGTAGGTATTACAGTAGTTATAGTCACTGGCATACTGATTCAAATTGGGCAGAGTTACATACTAGAATGCACTTTGCACTTTCACCACCACAGATGCTAAGTCAGTTTTAATTTTAAATTTGAATTTCTTTCATTGTGGCATACTGAATTTGTTTTATACATAGTACATGGATGTGATTATGCAAATTAAAATGAGGCCTTCTCTTGTGAGGGCTATAAGGTTTTTTGACTCAGGAAAATCATTTACAGCAAGTACGTTTTTCTTAATTGCATGAACAGAATTAACAGGGTTAGATTTGTTTACATACATGTTTCACTAACAGAGACACTTTCTACGGACTCACATGGTTGGCCATGTAGAGAGTGTTGTAGAAGAGGGTTTGTCTGGCTACAAAATAATAAGTGTTAATTGTAGATTGGGCTCATGTGAGATTTAATACCCAAATGTGTCCAGTTGATACAACCTCACAATAGAGTATTCTGTGAACTCACATGCAAAATTAAGTTACATGTACTACATATGATTATTATCTTTTTTTTACTTGACACATTGTTTTAACTTGATTTCTTCTCTTGAAAAATTTGCACATGTTGAGAGCTGAACAACTGAGACAGCAAGGGAAAAATAAAATTGCCTTGTCATGGTTTTCTGTGCTGTGGTGCAAAAATATGTTGTGCTTATAGTTTTAGATGATTTGATAAAGTTTTGTGCCAAATTTTCCTTACTTTTGAAGCTCACTGGATCCATTACTTCAAAACATATGTTTGTAAAATACTTTAGAATTTTTTTTAACATTATGGTTTATGGGACACAGCTTTCTTATTTTTACTTTAAAGTACAGGAAATTAGAATAAAAGCAAATTGCAACAAAAAAAAAAGTCTATACTTTTATGACATTAATACATTTAGTCACTTGACAGACTTCTTTACATACAAGTACCAGTTCCAAGCAAGAAAAAGAGGAACTACATGTAGTCAATTTTTACCAGTTTGATGAAAATAATGACATATACATTATAAAAAAGATAAAAGCAGAACACAATGTAGTACATGTATAATACATGTAGCAATAATTGAGGAGAGGAAGGCATAAAATAAACTGTTTTTTGAACAGATAATGTACCTGTGTGTAAACTGCTGTGTGCCTACAAAGATTGTCTGGTCTCAAATTTTGGTGAATCACATTTAAGCTTTATTACCTCAGCACATTATTGAGATGTACATGGTTAGGTCAGGCTTGGCTGAGGGATGTGGGGAGGATCCTGAATAGTACATGTATGAGTAGGCCTACATGCATGTAGTCATCGGGCCCAGAACTTGTATTCTAGTGCAGTTCTTAGTTTTAACAGTATCAGATCATAAACATACATGCCTCATCTAGGCACAAAGAATTGCATGATTGAGTTCGTTGCGTTTTTCCTTTTTTTTTTTTTTGCCTTTCCCTTCACTGTATGGGCATTATTTTTTAATTAAATTTTTCTTGTAAGATTTACTAGAATTGAGCAAAGAAAGTTCTTGTACTGCATTAATTTATTATAGGTAGATAATTTTTTATGGCACCAAAACATGTGGCAACTCAACTAGAGCTGACTAGGTCCATGTACTTGATACAGCCCCAGTTTGCAAAATTGGGGAGAGGCAGATCTTATGAAAACTACAGTTTTGGTGCAAGTTGTACCGGAATTGTTCATGAATAAAGCTTTGTCTATGTTCTTTGTGATCCAACTTTTATTCATTGCTATTGTTGTTTGTTTAAAGTGAAATCTGTTGAGACTTAATGAAAAATCAGCAAGGGCTTTAAAAAGATGTGCTAATCCAGTGTGTTTATGCTATTACTTACGCACTGATAAATACAAATGTAATTGTAGGTGTAGCTCATTAATGTTTTTGTGAATTTACTTTTCATAAGCTGTAAAGAGACGTAAGTCAATGAATTTTTTTGGCATTTAGATCACATATGGAACATATACATTTTTTGTACCTTCAAAGGTAGAAAAAAACTACATGTATCTTTCTAGAAAAATATATTAAAATTGCAGTCATTGGTTTGCGAAGACTAGACTTATAGTATACATGTGTCCGGCATTATGTTGAGATATGTTTACAAGCTCTGTCAATAAAACTAATAAAAGTAAGGCCAGTCCTTTAGATAACATATTACCTTACTTAATGATATAGATGGGATACATTTTCCTTACATGTATTTGGGTAATATGTTATCTAAATACAATGTACATGTAATATAGACAGGGTACCTTTTCATTATTTGGGTAACAAATGTCTGGGATGTCTTTTTGTTATTTGGGTGACATGTTTTCTGCCTACATGTGTAACTACTTTCGCTAAAAATGTGTGAACTAGAAAGATGACAATAACAGATCAAACTCTTAAAAAACATATGTAAGTCATTTTCATCAATCAGTTGGTTTACAGACGCGTTTCTAAGTCTTTTTCGTGTGATGATTTTGAATTTATGTGAATCCAAAAGAGTGATTAACTGTCATAATACAAGTGAGTGCAAGAGAAAACGCACTAAAACCAGATACATGTACATGTATTTTATTTTTAGAACAAGCAAACAGGAAAGCTGTGGACAAAAAAAAAAAAAATCCTTGCAACAGAACACAAAGTGACACAACACAAAGGAAAGAACAAAATACATGTATCTTCAGCTTTAAAATATACATGTATGTTAATATATTTGACATGCTTCGCAAAAAAATTGTAGAATATTAGGCCTATTATTATTATAAATTATATATAAACAACATAAAGTTTGCTAAAAATTTAGAAACATCATTTAACTATACATGTATCTCATCAGCCCATTTTTTTCAATTGATAAAGTTTTTATTACATGTATACACTGAGTATGACGCATGACTGTGCCTGCAGAAACCTACAATAAAGCACATGTAGTAAACATATTTGTGTGTGTGTTGGTTGGGGGGGGGGGGGGGGGGGGACCTCGACTTCCACACATACTCAGGATTTATAATTTTAAATTAAACTTCAAGTTTAAAAACAAAATTGCCTTGCACTATGAAAATGTGTCATTTCAACATAAAATGACTTCTAAAACATTCATATTATAGTAAACAGATATTTTATGTTTATTTGGGATGGGGGGAGGAGGGTAGCATATTACCCAAATACATGTACATGTAATATAAACAGGATACAATTTCATTATTTAGGTGACAATACATGTATATATTACAATAACTCAAGTACTGAAGAAATAAATTGTTTTCATGATTCAGTTGATCTACTGATGGGAATTCATCTTCTTGGTGGTACATGTATATGTACATGTATTTACCTGGTCACCATGTTACCCAAATAATATAAATGGAGTCCTTTTTATTAGAATTGTATTTTGGGTAACATGTTACATGTAATTATTACCTGAATAACCACTTCCTGAAAGTAAAAGGGTTTGACTGTATGATCACACTTTGGAGAGAATCTTTTTTGACAATGCCATTGAAAAACTTACAGCTTTATAATGAAAAAAAAATAATATAGATGATTGAGCTCATGATTGAATAAAAAAAAGTTAGGAGGATGCTCACAGCGAGGGTGCAAGTAAATCAGTAAACAAAAGGGCTGTTACAATACCTGAGCATGCAAAAAAAAGAAAAAACTAAATGATTTGTGGCTGATCAACTTGAATTTGCTATTCATGTTCATCAACAGGCATAAAATCAGTGCCTTACAAACAATGGATCAATACATGTAATTATAATGACATCACACCTAAGTCATTTTTAGCCATTTTGAGAAAAATGGGAAAACAGTTTCATTTCATCATATACATGTAGATGTATAACATTACACACGTTTAATTTTAAATGGTGCAAGCATAGAAATTCAACTTTGGAAACAATGCAGTGAGTTAAAAGACTCAAACTGCTCGGCTGTGGTCTGAACTAATTTGGCCAAAAGATGAGTTATTGATTATTATCGTATGAGTATGACTGTGACAATATAGAATGTTTTACATAGAGAATTTATTGCGGGAATTGTAATTAATCCTGCCAATAAATAATAAATATTCTATGGCTGGCTGTTCTTATAACACCTAGCAGCTGCAAATCTGGCATAAGAAACATGTTCATGTGCAAGTGAGTGTGACAGAAGCTCGTGATTCTTTGTCCATTGTTTTACATCTTCACATCTAACACTTTTTAAAATGATGACATTTTCCTTGGTCTCCCTTGCAGGAGATGTTTTATTTTCTTATTTTTAGCTTTTGTCAGATTGTTAACAGATAGATCTACATGTATAATATATGATTCAGGATACAAAGAAAACGAAATTTATGATCTCTTTATACTACTGATAGAGTGTTGAAGGTAATGATGTAAACAAGTAAATCTACATGTAGCTCTACTACCAGGACAAATGACATTGATGTTCATGAAGATATGACAGTGTGGTTGAATTCTTTATACATACATATATATACATGTAATATACCCAACATCCAAAGAGCTGTATTGAACTACATGTACACGTATGCAGAGTTGTCAGTATGTCGATAATATGTTTAGCCTGTGGATTTTACTGTTGCCTTGTTATACAATTTTTAGCACTCCAGTATAAAGGAGCATTCATTCTTTCATTTGTCTTTCATACTATTACTTAGCTGTCATCATACTTATCTTTGTGATGCTTTCGTTTCCTGGGGGTCACAATAATCCTCTAGATCTATCGGTAGTTTTATCCCTTCTAAAATCCACTATCCTATGGCAGTTTTATCCCTTCTATTTCTATGCAAGGAATACTCATAGCCTGGACATGTTTCCTATAATGGAATTGATAATTTGAACCATTGCAATTTATATATCTGCTAGTGTGTGTACATTACGTTTCATAAATATACATGTAATACAATGTGCAAGTGGCACCAACTAGCTTGTGTTCTGACTATGTTGTTCTTTGGATCTTTTCAAATGTTCACACCTCCCCATGTCTTATTATTGTGCACAAAAAGATGGCAACAAAACGGTGACTTACGAAAATACGTGTTGTTGTTGTGTTGGGGTTTAACGACACATCAGCGTGATCACGGCTATATTGTGTCAAACACGGTAAGATACGTTTATACGTCAAGAAGAAGAGAGGAAAGAGAGCGGGACAGGAGCAAGGAGAAAGAGAGAGAGAAGAGATGTTTCCTGTGGAATGTCGAGGATGGCTTACACCGCCTGCAGGTGGGAGCAGAGAACCTATTTATTAACCCCGGGTCCCCGCCGGGGAGAAAATACATGTAACGTTAAGTCCAATTATGTTCATGTACAATGTAATGCAATGCGTTAACTATATGTACATGTATATAAGCATAATTAGGACCGCATGCATACATGCTTTTGATCATCTTTTTTCTCTCTGTCCCTCTGTCTTTCTCTTTTTCTTTTCTTTTGTCACTCGTTATTCGCCTTCTGTCTCTGTTCTTTTTCTTTCTTATTTCTTTATCTCGCCTCAGACCGCTTTCTCATTTCAGTTCCCTCGTGCACTGAAGGATTGCATGTTTTAAAGTGCTTTTCAAAAGTGCCCACACATTTCACTGAGCCTGAATGTTCCAGTTGATTTCTAGTTTCTGGTCCCCCCTTTCACCTCTCACCTTTATCTGTGATCTGGGAAAAATGCCATTTTCAAAGCCAAAAAATGCCGAAAAAGTGCAACTCACGAATTACAACAGATTTTTATTTTTTCATATACTTGTAATAGTCTGCACAGCTCATTAGCAAACATTTACATGTATTAACATAGATCTGACGACAGGTAATAGGATTAGTAATTAATCTAAACACTTTAAAAAAAAAAAAAAAAGGGCACTGCTAGGACAGGACGAAAAACCGATGTCATCACTGCATATATCAACGGTCAAGACGAATAAAGTTGATATAGCTGAATACCTGCTGTACCTTAGCCTGCCAAACCATCACACAGATGCAAAAGTTAAAACAATTTAACTTTTAATTAAGTCTCATGCGGCTTAGTAAAGTCTGTTCAGCCAGCAACATGAGTTTCCAAAAAAAGGTGTACTACATAATGATTAAATAAAAACAGAAAAAGGATGTATTGATTGTCAGACATAGGCTCCGATAATATTCACATTACATTGATTCAAATCATGTCCTGCTGGATCATCAAGTGAGCATTTCAAATTGGCCATATATTTTGCAGTATCTTTAGTCCAGCGTGCACAGATTTTTTTTTCGTAATTTAATACCAAATTGCAAGGAGTGCAAAATAATTTGCCTCCCGAGACATGCATCTACTCCTTATACATGTATTCAGCATGTTGTTGGTGTGGCGTGACATTCAGTCCACATGTAGAAGTTCGTTTCTGTGTGTTGATGAATTGGCCCATTTCAATTAAATATCTTTCAACTATTGACCACATCTATCACTAAATCAAGAACTAACAACTAGGTCTAGCTAGATCTAGATTCTATACCTTAATCCCACCGACAAGATATTACTATGCCCCAAAGAAACAGCAAATCACGCAATGGTCATAGTAAACCTCTTTGTTGCGACCAGTTTTCCATTCCCTGATACAACACTTATTTTGGTTTGGTTGGGTAGCCATTGCGTTAGCGTAGTTAGGCTTTTTCAAGATCATTATTATCTTTATTATCTGGCTATGTAAGTAAGGCAGGCCTAGACTTGAATTTCTTTGCTGGAAGTCCTCCTCTCTTCAGTGCTTTTCCCTTACCACTGCTCTCCATGGCCTAGATTCAGATCTAAATTACGTATATGTATATTTGAGGACACGAGACCAAGCTGATCATCGTCACTATTTGATCTCGAGGCGTATCGTTTAAAGATATCGAGGAAAAATTTTGCAGTTATTATGGCAGTCTTCTGTCATCTGTTTGCCTTTCTTTTGTATTTGTCTAGTTTCCCTTCTCTGTATCTGTCTGAAAATGTTTTCTACACGTTCACAATTTCTATCACTACCTGCCTTTCTGGCCAGTTTCAGTCTGCCTATCCTATTCATCCAAGATCTAGGCCTGACTTCATCATCCCCCACCCCCTCCCCCACTCCTTTCCTCTTTTGTATCTCCTTCTAGCCCTAATTCTCTATCTATCTATCTATCTATCTATCTATCTATCTATCTATCTATCTATCTATCTATCTATCTATCTATC
>JBCEWB010115399.1:0-11677 GCA_039654565.1 Peronia peronii
ATCCCCATATTTTTTCAAATGGGAACGGGGAATAGAGAGGTGGTTAAGACTCTTTGATCTCAAGTTTCTGGACGGTATATAAGGGCATAGTAGATCTGCTAGAAAAGCTGGCGTGGGTCCTGCAGCAGATGAGAAAGCCATCTACATACAGGGAACAATTGGTTCCCTGAGCCAGCCGATCTGCGATGGAGTTTATTTTGATGTTAAACTGCGTGGGCGAGAGGATGCTCCTATTTGGAACTCCCTCTTCCTGTTCATAGGAATCAGAAAGAGTTAAACTGAGGTGGACGCTGAAGTGCCGTCCACTCAGGAAGTGGGAGATATAGTTTCTCCAAGAATTTCTTTTGCTCTCCCGGATGGATCATCTGGCTTTAGCCCTGGCAATTCTGAACTGCTGAAGGTTTTGTGTGGTCAGGTCGCTTGCCAGCGGGCCTGTATGGCCCATTTGCAGTCTTCCGTGAACCAGGGCTTGTCCATGCGTTGAGCTGGAGAGGTCTTTGGAATACAGGGATGGGCAATTTCCAAGAGAGTGTCTTGGAACTCTTCCATTGTGGACTGGGAGGTTAGCTAGGTGGAGCAGAGCGCTGCGAAGTGTGCCCAGTCAGCCCGGGCAAAGTTTCAGCGTCTCGGCAGGGTGACTGTTACCGGGAGATCTGGAATCAAGCAGATCGGAAAGTGATCCAATCTGTGCAGGCTATCCATGATCAACCATGAGTAGTCTGCGGAGATGGAAGGGTGACACAGAGAAAGGTTGAGAGTGGGGAGTGATCCAGTCGCCGGAGATGCATGTAAGTCAGCACTAGAACGTTGAAAAGGTAAAGATTAAAGTCGGACAGCAGCCTCTCGACCTCTTTACCTTTCGGGTTGATGTAGGACCTGCCCCAGAGGTGATTGTGGGCATTGAAATCCCCAAGTAGAACGAATGGGGCAGGAAGCTGCTGCAAAAGGAGAGTCAAATCAGCGGCAGTTACCATTTCTGAAGGAGGTAGATTGATGGAGCAGACGGTGATGGGTCCGTGAGCAGTCAGGGTGACTCCTCAGAGACTCCTCCGCCTAGTCCGCCAATGCTGTGGTGATAGTGGTGGTACGAGGTATAGCCTCGTATCTCCACCGGTCACTCAGCCAAAAGCTTGCTTTCTTGCAGGCAGACCACAACAGGTCGATGATAGGTAATCAGCTGTTGCAGCTCCGGCAAACTGGCCCTGAGGCCTCTGCAGTTCCACCGGATGAGGCAATTTTTAGTTCCAGCCATAATGTTTTATTAGGAATCTTTCCTGGAAGTCGATATCGCTTCCACCTTCTTTGAATGTTTGGACGTTTTCTCTTTCCCTGCCACATCAGTGGGTGGCAGGAACGGGAATGTCCTTTTCCCTTGGTTGGGGAGTGGGGAGTGGATAAAGGGGAGAAGCCGGGAGAGGGGTTTGCTATGGAGGGTGATGGGAAGAGGAGGGGGTGGCGGGGAGAGAGGGGCCAAGGGAACCAGAAGGGGTGGAGGGGATGGAGAGGAGAGGGGGAATGGAAGGCGTGGTTTCCATGCCCTCCATGTTAACAGAAAAATTTGCCAGGGTGGCAAACCTGTTTGAGGTTTTTACCTCAGCACCACAGGCCCTCGCTTGTGACGAGGGTCTCTGGGAACCCTTGGATTTTTCAGTGGGTGCCCTCCTGCAAGAGCCCCTACTGGAATCCTTTCCAACGTTCACGCTGGATGGTTCAGGAGCATCGGTGCCAACGCTCCTGGTGCTCTTTTTTACAACTTGAGCAAATGTTTTACTGGACTTCACCACTGTTGATCTTTCGCATATTGCCTCACGTGCAGCGATAAACATGCCGCCAAGAGTGACTCTGTGGCACTGAATGGCGGTTTCTTCTTGCCATCTCGGGCAGTTCTTGTCAAACGCCGTGTGTTCACCCTGGCAGTTGGGACACTTGGGAACTGCAGTGCAGTCCGAATCAGAATATCCCCCTTTTTCGCAGCGAGAACAGATGGCGGCATGCCTGCAGTGTGTTTGAGCATGGCCGAATCGCTGACATTTGAAGCATCGCATGGGATTAGGGACATAAGGGTCCACCTTCAGCTGAAGGTGTCCTGGCTTGATGCTTGCCGGTGGTGTTGGAGTGTCAAATGTCAGGATGATGGTGCTGGTACTGAATCTCTGACCTCCACGGCGAATGCTGATACGCCGGGCATCAGTGACTCCTGCAATGCCCTCAACTATTTCTTTTTTGGGGGCAGCCATCTAAGTCTCGGCTTCTAATGACGCCTCTAGAGCTGTTCAGGCTCTTGTGAGGCGTCACAGTCATGGACATATCCACGAAGGCTTTGGCTTTCAACAGTGCCTCTGAATGGCGGTGTTCCCTGCATTCAACAAGTAGGTCGCCAGACTGCAGTTTGGAGATGTGCTGGGTCTCCACCAGTGATCGCGCATACGTTTTTATATATCTGAAAAACATTGAAGTTTTTCAATGGTTGTCCAGTCTCTCACTGTGGAGCACCAAAAAGTGCTTAAAATTGTTACGGTTATTTCCGGAGAAGAATGGGGAGGGTTCGGCCCCATCCAGTCTCCGTTTTTTATGTGCCAGGCTGGACGGCACACCCACGCCGTCCAGTCGGGACTTTTTCATGGAAGTCGGGGATTGGGGTGGAAGGAGTGTTGGTTTTACGATCCACGTTTTAATTTTTTTGGCTTCGTCACCAGAGCGCCCTACCCACCATGGAGTCCAACAAGGGGACACATAATGCTTGGATATCCAAAGCTGAATGCCAGGGCTACTCCAGGGATATACTCTCGACGGGACATGCAGGCAAGTCCCGCTCCGCTAAGGAAGACAGAACCCGACCAGTTGGATGAATTTGGGCCGTATTCACCCGCCCATCTCAGAGGAAGGCCCGGCCGAAGCAGTGTATTGGCGGGGGTACAGTCTGCAGACTGGGCCACCTCAACTACCAGGATCCCATTCTCCCCCCTTACGGGTCGCACCCCATGGTCAACAGGGTGCCTACGTAATCGTAGGAGAGACATTAGACCTAAGTTTTCGTTTGATCGGGTACTGATGGCGGTTGTGAAGGAAAAAAAGGGGAAAGAAAGTGGGACAAAAGACAGGAGGAAGCAGAGAAAGAGAAGAGATGTCTTCCCTGGAATGTCGAGGATGGCACTCCATGGGGGACACCCCACAGATGGCGGGCTTACACCGCCTGCAGGTTGGAGTAGAGAACCTACTTATAAGCCCCGGGCCCCCATGGTAGGGGTCCTTATATGATGTCGTATGAATGTTAAATATTTAATATGATGATGTTTGTGGTTATATGTACACCACTGAGTTAGAACATGTATGTATCATGATGTCCGAATCGTTTTCGTTACGGTTTTGTTAAGCTTTTTAACCTATCATAGTGGTCATCTCAGCTGTTCAAAAACGCACAAATAAGAAAGCTCGCAAGCTCAATATGCTTTCGTGAGTGCAATAAATCCAGTTGGCTGGTACACTATGAGTTTTCTCTGTGATCACTCTATGATTGGTGAATGCTCGATCATTCACAACATAAAATGAGGACAGAACAGAATTGGCGACGAGGATTAAGGGTCTTGTCGGAAGTTAACTCTTGGGACGAAATTACTTCGGCGACAATAATTGTTATTGGAGCCAGATCTAAGCCCCAAGAGGTAAGCCCTGGAACCAGTGGCCGAAACACCAGCCAAGGCTTCGCAGCAGATCCTGCCCTGCCTGGAAGACCAGCCAAGGCTCAGCAGAGGATCCAGTCCCACTTGCTGGACCCCTGGAGATCAAGGCGGCTGTCTTGTGACCCCTGATGACCGAGAGGGTAGGCCAGTGACCGTTAGAAACCGAGAGGGTAGGGCAGCAGTCCTTACCAACTGAGATAGTAGGCCAGTGAACCTTGGCAACCAAGAGGGTAGGCCAGTGACCCTTATCAACCGAGAGGGTAGGCCAGCGACCCCGGAGAACCGAGGGGACACACAGCAACCCCTGACAACTGAAGGAACAGACCAACGATCTCCGACAGCAGTTTAGACTCGCTGGTCCAACCTACCACAATGGTGACGCGTTCTCAAGCCAGTGCCAACGAGACTTGATGCAGTTGCAACAGCGTCAGCGGATGGAACACCAGACGGAGCAACAGTGCCTGCAGATGGAGTTGCTGATGACAGCTCTTGTCAGCAAGCTAACCGCTTCTGCTACAACAAAATTCCACGAATTTGATCCGGCCGTAGAGCTCTGGACCGACTATTGGTCCAGATTCGAAATGTTCGTCAAGCATGGCGTATTCAAGACTATGTGAGAGCATAGCACTTAATTTATTGCAGGTGCTGACCACTGGCCTGTAATAAATCATGGGGTCGGCGGGGTCAGCACGTATCTGGCAGGGAATTTCCCCCCCAGGCAAGACGGTGTGTGCGATAAGAAAAATTGCCTAACTTTATAGCCCACTCCCGGTCTTTGTATGTGAGTCAAGACAGTGAAATTCTACCAAAAGCTTCAGTCTACTTCTTGACGTATTGTGTGCAAATCTCATTGCAGTAGTAGCATTTTGAGCTCCATAGGAAGAGCCTAAAGTCAGCATGTTATTTTAAACTTGGGTGATCAATGTGCATACACAAAAAATTTATTAGAACAAATCAAAGCTATGTGAATAGGGGAGGTTATCCTTACAATCTTTAGTCAAATAGTTGATAATTGCATTGTGAAAGTTTGAAGTGTTTCTATGAAGTTTTGCTGGAGATATTACGTTTTTACTATGATAGATCCTGCCATTTGACTTTCTTGAAACAATTTACAGTGTATATATAGAGTGATTCGGCTACAGTTTTTTAGGTGATGAGTATGTCCATAAAAAGATGAAAACATACAAACATGCATGTGCACACAAACAGATATGTTTTATATTGACAATAATGACACTAATACATAATTGGCGCTAATATAGATCTATTCTATCCAAGACTTACATAATGATGGACCACAGGCATGAAAGAAAATATGAATGTGATGAAGAACTGTGCTGTGTTTCTGGTGACAGATCACAGAATGTTTAAAAGAAGGACAAAATCTTTGCTTACTATGCCTCTAAAACTGACATCGGCCTCCATTTTGGTATTATCATTCACAAAGATATAGCGGGTACACATTCTCAATACATGTGGTCAAAATGTTACAAATGCGGTGAAAAACAAATGAAAACTGCACATAAACTGTTATGGCAGCATAGAAACTGATCACTCTAACTGAAGTATTTTTTTATCGTCCTTATATGTATCTGTAAAAATATCAGCATATCATCACTGCGTTTTCTAAATTTGAGTAATCTGGATTTTAATTTTTAATCCGTGCATAAAAAAAAAAAATTCTAATAATGATGTTCTGTCATATACCCAATCGTGCCACTTATGGAAACAAGTCGTCATACAAATGAAATTGTTCCAAATAGTTGAGAATAATTCCAAAATGAATGGAATGCTATTGATCAACACTCGGAAATGCATGAGGAAAGAAATGTCTAACTTTAAACTCATACAACATCTAACTGGCTTCATAGAACCAAATAAAACTGACATAGGCAATTTATAATATGTGTATACTATATTCATGACAAAAATGAAAGGGATTAATCGGGTGGTTTTATTTTTATTTTTAAAAGACATTCTTATCACGAAAAATTTCAGTCTCTTTCACCTCAAAAAACAAGTCATAATTTTCTCTTAAGCAAAACAAAAATTATATGTACGGAATATATATACAAAACTGAAACTGACCGCCATATTTTTGTTCCAGTGGATGCATAAATATACCAGAAATATAGCAACAATAGAATGTTATGGTATATATTTTTGAGGCATGGTAAGATTTCTGCAGGGTGCGCAGGTAGCATGACCAATCGCTGACCCAGGTCAGCAAGAGGCAATTAACCAAGTGTGCCGCCCTGCAGATGCTGTGCAAGGCGAACTCCGTCCCAGCAGACAAGAAAGCGGATGTGTTCCTGACCAATCAGACAGCGGCAAATATTCAGGCTCCTCAAAAACTTTGCAATTCAGGAAACACCCCCAACGGGTGTGAACAGCTTGTGTATGGAACCGATCCAGGCGTACATGGTAGACCACTTCAACCCGAAACGCTTTGTGGTTCAGGAACAATTCAAGTTCTGGACCAGGACAAAGCGGCGACCTGGTGAGACTATTCAGGAGCTGGCGGCCAGGATCCGATAGGAGGCAGCCACATGTGACTTTGGCAGCCATCACAGATCCCCTGGATGAGGCGATGTGAATCAGGTTCGTCTGCAGTGTCAGCAACGAAGCAGTGGTGAAGGCCTTGTTCAAAGGAAAGGAAGATGAGCTGACATTCAGCCGTGCTGTCCAAGTTGCTGCCGAGGTGGAGGAGGCTTCCCGAGCAAAGAAAGACGCTCTCCAGTCCAGCCTCTGTCGATGCCCCGGTGTTCATGTAAAGGAGGTGGTGCAAGGCAAACAAACCCAAAGAAACAAGATTCCAGGGAGTCAGAAGCCCCAGAGAGGTAGTTAGAAGACATCCTGCTACCAGTGTGATGGTGCTCACTGCTCAGACCAATGCAAGTTTAAGGATACAACCTGCAATTTCTGTGGCAAGAAAGGCCATACCAAACGAGCTTGCCACCAGCTGAAGGAGCAAGTACCTCTGAAGACATCCTGCTACCGATGTGACAGTGCCCACAGCTCAGACCAATGCAAGTTTCAGGATGCAACCTGCAATTTCTGTGGCAAGAAAAGCCACATCGAACGAGCCTGCCACACGAAGAAGCAAGGGCCTATAAACAGAGTACAGCATGTGAGCCAGATCTCCGATGCAGAACCACTGGTCCACACCTGTGATCTCAGCGGTGTACCAGTCATATGCGAGGTGGACACAGGCAGCAGGGACACCTTCATATCCACTGCATCATGGATGAAGCTGAAGAAACCGAAGCTGTCCCCGACATTGACCAAGTACCTGTGTGTTTCTAACGCAGACCTGCTGGTGACGGGCATAATAACGACCTTACCCGTCACAGCGACGTCAGACAAGCCATCACAGCCACACCAATTCATTGGTGACTAGACTAAACCTGAACCTCTGGGCCGCAACACTATCAAATGCCTGGGCATATCAGTGGACACAATCCTGAGCAGCTCAATGATAAAGAAGGTTCGGCATTTGGACATTGGACTCAGACAACGAACAAGTGTCAGAAACGCAAGGCACAATTCAGGATAGGCAGTCTCTGTTTCGGTCTCGCTTTCAAAGGTGGCAAACAGGACAAAAGGGAGCCTGCCATTGTGTCAGGAACAGTTGGGAAGACAGTGGTGGAAGTGAAGATGCAAGATACCACTGTTTGCCGCTATCTCAACCAACTGAGACTTAGTCATGCCTTTGACATGGACAATGTGTTTTTAGCTTCCTGCCCTCCAGGCACTCAGCTGGAAGGGAGGTGCTACGGGACCTACTTATTTCCCTTGGACAAAAGTTATTTTCCTTGGCAGCCAAGAGTTGCTGCCTTTTGAGAAAATGTATATTTTATGATTATTGTGATTAATTATGTTTATTATCAAAGTAAGTCCTGTCAAATGTAATGAGTTATCACATGTCATGTCCATGTCCTTTATATGATGTCATATAGATGTTAAATATTTAATATGATGATGTTTGTGGTTAAATGTAGGCCTACACCATTGAGTTAGAACATGTATGTATCACAATGTCTGAATTGTTTTCGTGCAATAAATCGAGTTGACTGGTACGCTATGAGTTTTCTGTGTCATCACTCTATGATTGGTGAATGCTCGATGATTCACAACGTATGAGGACACAAACATAAAGAAAGGAATAGTTTGAATCTAAATTTATTACCATCATGGGTGGAGCATTTTTTTTTTTTTTGAATGGATGGGACAGTTCAGATACAATGTATATATAACATAAAAGTGAAACAAATCAATTAGTGCATTAATTAATGAAACAAAATGTCGCCACAACAACTGAAACAATTAATTAAAACAAATTCATTTATATGACTTCTTAAACACTTATACTGCTGAAAAAGAATGAAAGCTTATGGCAGAAAACACTCAGACTCAAGCAATGTTTCCCTTTCAGACCCAATTTTGACCATTTTTGAAAATTCATTGCCCATATTAAGTGTGGTATCAAAATTTAGCTTAAGATTCCGAGAATCAGAAAATTTGGTTTTCGGAAGCAGCATGCACCTCATTAAGCGGAGAAACTGGTGTTAATGGAACCCATCTATATATTTCACTGAAAGTCGTCCGGTAGGGTTAAGATTTATCTGCTGGTCTTGTAGGCAAAATGACCCTGTCAATCAGCTTCAGGGATGCAGAATTAACGTTATCTTTGTCATACCAATCATAATGAAGGGAAAATAAGACACTATGTAACAAATAAACAAAGGCAGACAACTTTTTATCTGAAGTTCACAATAGACACAATAGGAAATGTAAATGAACATTTTATTATTATGAAAGAAACATTTGAAAAATCATATAATTACTACTAACACAAGGGAAAAGCAGAATTTTACAGAGAAATGACAAATAAGATGTTTGACTTCTAAAATACAGGTGTAAATGTTTTTACCTAAGAAAGAAAGAACTTTTGGAAAAATAATTTAACATAGCACAAAAGAAACAGGTCATATACACAGGCTAAATGTATTTCTTCACACCTTCAATACATTACAGAAATGATAAAATATAAAACAAAATTAAATTATTTTAAACAAATAATGGCCTCTATTGTCAATTCTGACACATTCTGGAGGAATATGCTCCAAGAATAGGTTACGGCACTTTCAGAACCGTTCTCTTTATAACTCAACCTCCTGGGATGGTCTCAACTCAAGAATAGAAATCTTGGGGTCCCTTAGATACCATTCCCTCATCAGGAACATTTCCCAAGACATATTATACTTTATAGGCTCTCACTGTGGCCTGTTAAAAAAAATCTGACGTAAACGTCAGAAGCGGCTACAGGTGAAGGAATGAGCTGGAAAGAAAAAGTTACATTTTAACATGGGGCAAAAAACAAAACAAAAACAATAAACTAAACAGAATTGTTGTATTATATTAAAGATAAATTCAACATGCCATATTTAATTTGTGGGAAGCCAATATTTATTTTTCTTTATTTATTTCTTTGCTTCCCCCGTCTGGACAGTTGTGGATCAGTCCTCCATATTTGGTGCTCTTGCTTATAACTTTGCAACAGTTTTGTTATTTCTTCTAGCCTGTTTTGCTTTCTCTTGACTTCCTACAGTAATAATAGGCAAGTTCCAAGAAGTAATGAGAAAGAAATGTGACACTTGCATGTATATAAAAGAAATAATACAAAATACATGTAGGCTATCTAAATTGATAGATAATTTATATAATAGGACCTGTATGTCTTCCATTTTTACACAAAATGCCTTTTGATCACAACAACAGTCAATCTTGAATGCTAAGCACATTTGGTCCTTTAAAAGACACAGGGCACCTTTCTGATTTTCGCTTATTAGCATTTCTTTCTTTCACCAGACCATGTGTATGAGGCTCTTTCTTTTCTCTTCATCTCCTCTCCTTTTGCCATATATCTTATGCCCCCTGTTTTTCTAACTAGATTGAACTGGCATAGGCCTCAGGATTTTCCCCATTATCTTTTTTCTGTAGCAGCAGCTAGTTTTACTTGGCATCTTTGGAAAGGTAAAAAAGATGAAGAAAGGGAGAGATTGGGAGCACAGTAATTCTCTACTTGTATCTAGTATCTAACCATAGAAATGGCGTACATCGATTACACACGTTCTCCTTACCAACAAAGTCAGCCTTAAAAACTGACCTTTTTTTAAATTATCAATTTCTGGATAATTAATGCAATCCTTCTAACTATTTTTTTTTTAAAATAATAACTTCACATGAGAATACACATTAATTTCATCTGTCCGATTACCAGACACATACTGATATCGAGTTTCAAAATGGCGCTGTAACGCTTGTCGCCACATTTTACATTCGCAATTTTCACGCATCGTGCATCAAAAATCGCCTTGAGTAGTCACTCTAGACCTAATTTCATGGTCTTCTTCAGTTAAGCCTAATCTAATTTCATATTTCTTCACTTGTATTGATCAAAAGTGAATGCATTCTCCTTAAAATCCATCTAAACTTCGAATTGTTGTCGGCATTGGGGCTTAGATCTAGAACTTTGATGTGAACATAAAATCACGAACATTAACAATAATGTGGATATTAACTAAGTTTTCTTATCTTTTATTTCAGAATTATCCAAAACTCCGTTGAATACATGCACATGAATGACAAAGAAATGCCCGACGTGTTTGTAAATATTGCCCAACAACACGGGCGGAAGTGCGTTTTTTACAAACTGCAAAGAGCGTCTGGCTTTCGATTGAACCTGACAACATGGTACCGAAAAAATTTACTGATTTCAGTTTCATCAGGGAGGGACATGTAATCAATCATTTTCATTGATTCTTAGCTTTTTTATGAAATTAATACTTCTTTTCTTTAAAAAATCCAGTTTTGTGGTAAATAAATTCAACCACATGATTTTTCAGAATGCTACCGTTTATGCTATCTGAAAAGGGAAATGGGTGTTGTTGCATTTCGCTTACTTTCATGAACAAAAAGACACATTTTCACACAAAAACACTATATTTGCCTGTTTCCTTGCTTACACAGTTAAAACAATAGCATATAAACATGAAAAACAGAAAAACGTAAATTAAAATCATGCATAAAAATTTTGTATGCAATGATAACGTAAAAAATGCATTTTTTGCCCTCTGAGTGTTTTTTCCCTAAAGAGTATAAAATCAAAGTAAAGGGATCGATGCATACATGGAGACTCTCTCTCACTGAATTCATGTGGTGCTTGTACTAAGCACCAGAACATGCCACCAAAGGCAAATCACCCTTAGTGCATCCCAGACAAGCCATGGAGCTGGATACACATTGACCACGCTAGATTAATGCGTCATAAGTGGTTAGTGGTGATGATGATAGACGCACTGACCAAGGATAGGTGTGTCCATATGGAGGACGTCAGTCATGACGAAGGTGACCATCTGGAAACTGGATGAGGACTTTGGGCACTTCTGCTACCCTGAGTACCTTTTGTCCAATAATGTCATCTGCTTCCTCAACTTCCAGTCTGGAAGGTTCCAGGAGTGGAGCCGACACAAAGGAATTAAATATCTGCATATATTTGCCTGTTTCCTTGCTTACACAGTGAAAACAATAGCAAATCAATAAGAAAACAATAAGAAAATCTGAAACATATAAATTCCAATCATACAGAAACAAATTTATAAGTAATGCTAATGTAAAAAATGCATTTCTCGTCCTCTGTGCGTTTTCTGCCACACGATGATTTTCATGAAACCTGTCAAAACTAAAGTGTCTAAAGTGAAAGAGTTCAATAAAAGGGCACTATCCCCATGAAAAAAGGGTCTCCTATAACCAGGCAATATTCTGGTCTTTTGGTCATGACCATTTGCCAAAACGTGGGGAAAATTCTATATCACTAATTGAAACCTCTGGCAAAGTATGAATTTTCATCATTTAAATTTCAAACTCTACATGTGTATGACAAAATGGATAAGAAATCAGCATGAGCAGTTTTGTAGGATGTGTTGGTCTCTTTG
>JBCEWB010115410.1:0-11677 GCA_039654565.1 Peronia peronii
TTCCGAGAAAATCGAGTTTAAATGAACAGTCGAACGCATAAATCTACATACCTACCTCACAAAACCCCGATTTTAATGAAGAAATATTTATAAATCAAGGGTAAGACCGATACTGTCTTGTTCAGAAATAAATGTACTTTCAATTTCTGCAATTAAAAAAATTCGATATCTGACCCCCCTCATCACATTCAAAGCCCAATTTCTCGGTTCTAGCCCAGCAACTTACGTCTCATTTCGACTGGATACGAGACATACACAATACCAAATTTCAATAAGTCTTGATGAATTTCACTGCTAATAGCTGGTATTCTCAAAAAGTTTTCCTCCATGAGCTGACCTACCCACTACTGTAGCCGTCCTCTCCCAGATAGAGCTCGGTCAACTCTTTCATCAAAGCCTCGTGACTCAGGCGAGGATGATCTATGGCCGAGGTCGACTGGCTCACTTCTTTTGTCTCTACGTCAACGATGGTGGTTGGATATCGACTGCACAGCAGGTCTTGCCTGGACAAGCTGGCCTTGTTGTCTTTGTTCTGGAGGGGGGATAACAACATATGATAGACAATGGCACCAATGTGAGAGCAAATACTACAAACCATCACCAGCCCGTCAATGTCTCTCACACAAATTACCTCTGCCAGAGAATATCTGCACTAAGGGCAATCAACACACAATTCACTGACAGTTGTTTTTCAGTTGTTGTTTTTTTTTTTTTAAATTTTTCATAGATTTCATACAGTGGTCTCTGCCTAAGAACCCGCCACCTAACAGCCCAGTCCACTAAGAACACGTCTCTGATGCAAAACGGATTTTTTTTATCTGTAATTTACTCCTCAAAGAACCTCCTCCCAAACAAAAAATACACCAAAGAGCCCGTATTGGGCCAACACATGTAAATGCTTATGGTGTAATTTCACATCAGACTGCCCACTTGAGAGAAACGCACAATGAAGGAGTGGAAGTGATGGTTGATGTATGACTGCATAGTCAGGCACACAAGGACAAGCACCTAACATTTCGTTGTTTGACAACACATGGGGCAGCACCCATGATAGGCTCTGTGTATAAGGAGGAATGAGTTAAGCCACCTGACTGGTCAGTAGTTTTTCTGTTTCAGTCAGTCTGGCTAATTCTAAACACTTAAGTCACCCGTATGGTAACAGCAATATCATGTCTTCATTCAACAGCGATTTCATTACGTGGAAACTCATCCAATCTTTAAACAGCGGGCATTATTGATGAAATTATACGCTAAAAAAGATCAGGAATTGTTAGATCTAATTACAACATACACACAGGGGGAAAAGCTGTTCCTATTCACACACATAAATCTTTAACTAACAGGAACAATCAACTAACTGTAGTGGTGCAGACAATCTGTGGTCAGACGGGTTGCATAACTTTTCAATCCGCCTAAGAACCCGTCCGTCTTAAAGCCCCACTTTTTGTCTTTTGTCTCCCAGCAAGCAGACTCTCTTAGGTGGAGACCATTGTATGTCCAGGAAATGGGGAAAAAGTACAACATTCCATATAAATCATAATTTAATTTTTTCTAAGGCTGGAACTTCCACTGGTTTCCTGTCTTCCCAAAATTATCTCCCACCCCATGCTGGACTCACCTTGATACAACCCTGCACGTACAGATCCTGAAAGTATGGCCACTTTCGGCCCTCCAGAGCGGCCCGAGAACACAGGCGCTCGCTGTCCCAGCAGAACAAGCCCAGCGTGTAGACCAGCAGATTGACGTCCTCCGCCTGCAGGCCCAGCACCACACTCCGGCCAAAGGTCATCAAGTGTGAGGCCACCAACTGCCGGACAAACTCTGGGTCCATTTTGTTGGGGGGACTAAATACTGTATAATTCAGCTGAAACAGTGACAAAGCATACCGTAAGAAAGACAGCAATACTGGCCAGTTAACAAAAAGATATGACATGTTTCTCTTGCTGAAAAAATGTATGAAGAGTTTGACCACACAATGAGATCAACCAATTTTCTCGTCTTGAGAAAAACAGGATTTTTTGTGATTCCAAATATGAGGATTTGACAACAGAGAGGAGAGTCAAACAGTTTATTGCCAATGGGCACATTACAGTTTGTGGAACACTTTCTTAATCAGATCACATAACTCACACAAAGGCATGATCTTCACCCATCTTCAGAATAGTAAACATGGCACTCATCGTGTTTTGTGGTCAACTCCTTCGTACTAAGCCACGCCTGTTCTTTTTCTAAGTGACAGACTACAATCCGATGAAGGAACAAGATCCACACTTAATTGCTGGGTATATATATAAAATATCAGCCAGAAATTAATGAATTATTCTCTCCGTACTGTTTCCTACCCCAACATGGTATACAAATATCAGTGTTGAAGTATTAAACAATCCTCTTATCTGCCTTCTCCAAATACAACAAGCCATTTGTTGTTCATTATCTTGTGCTCCCCTCCCCCCAAAACAACCCTCCCCACAAAAAAAAAAAAAGCATAACTTCCACCTTTCATATTAAATAAGGTCAGACGTCCAAGAAACAGCCACTGATACCTGAATCCTGGGTGGTAAGCCCACCTCCTGCACTGAGGACAGCATGTCCATACACCACCATAGCCAAGAGGACAAGTCAGCCAGGCCGGACGTGGCAAAGTCTTTCTGCAAGAATCAACAGTTTCACACTCAGACTCAATGGTGTCTCCCATATGACAGAAATCTTGACATTCAAGACAGGCATAGACAACGCTGGGCACTACCGTCTCACCGTGGTCCCATTACTGTAAAATGAACCAATGCCTGTATCGATACTGCGATTATTGCCTCGGTGGTATGCACAGCCGAGGGTCCCAGCAGGTTAGGGCCAGGGACTGGTCTAGTTCATTTTACAGTCATCGATATATGCCAGGTCACCTAAGTGACTGCGGTGAGATGATGGTGCCCAACGTTGTAAGAGATGATACATAACAAAACACTGTCAGTTGAAATAAAATGAATCGTGCATATGAACACATAATTATTACTGACCGTATTTTGAACCCCTTCACTGCTACACATATTTCCTTCCCCAGTGCTGAGAAAATTTCACAAAAATGGACAGAATCTCCAGTGGACTATAACGCAATTTCATTTCTGTTGAGATTAAAACCCCTTCACTGCTCTACTGATGTACAATGTACGTCATAATATGACTGGGATCAGATGCGCTGTTGACCGTGCTTAACAATGACATATTATTATTATGCTGTACGTCAACAGAGGATCTGACCCCAGTCATATTATGATGTACCTAGTATGTCAAGAGAGCAGTGAAGAAGTTTACCTAACATCTGATTACAGATTAGGCAACAAAAGAATCAAAGTGTCTCTGATGTGAAAGAGAATGTAAGAAAGAGAATTCACTCTTTCAGAAGTACAAAGAAGACAAAGACGGGCAGGTGAGACCATGGGTATGAGATGCCGATCTAACAGCGAAGCCATACTATCAGGCTGAGAGTTCAGTTCATGGTGGGTAGACAGGACATCATCTCAGTCACGTAGTTCACTATGACAGAACACAAATCATCTAACTTGTCAATATCTCTTTGTTTGGGAGGGAGGGGTGAGTTCTTTCCGTTCTCATTATGATCTGTTAATATCTTATCTTATTAAACAAGGAAAAGAAGAAAAAAAAAATCTATAAATGTCTTGTGCCCAGGACAAATGGGTCAGTAGTCACTGTAACGAATCATGAAAGTGCATGTAGGGTATAAGCGAGTGTGTTGTGAGCAATGTTCAGTTGACTGGGCCCATGCAAGTGTGTAGCCTAGTGTGCGTACAGCGAAGGTCGCCCGAAACTTCGATAGGACTCCACCTGAGTCTAGATCGTGTGTGCATCACGTGTGTTAGTGCTGGTATACGCTCGAGATCGTTCTACATGGGGAATGTTCCGTGTTCAGCTAGTATATATAGGAGGGCTTGGCCGGAGAGGATCAGTGTACGAGAGAAAGGACAAGTGTACTGCGAAGAGGACGAGTGCACTGCAGTGAGAGCTGTGTGTATTGGAGCTAGACAGTTGCCCTGGAGACTGTATGTATATCAAGCACCTGTAATAAATTCTGCATCATTTCGACGTGAGGATTTCTGTTGTGATTTCTCCATCATTGTGTTGTCTCATCCGCATTCACCTCCTAATCACCACTTATTACATCACGACAAACACCCTTCAACATCCAGAAAGGAAGTTCGTGACAGTCACGCCGGGTGATTTCGAGCTACAGAAGTTTGTAACTATTTTCCAACTCAGGCACCAAATTTCTTTCTTTTTTTTTTTTTTTTCGCAAAATAAAAATCTAACCTTTTTCAACCTGAAAGAAATAAAAATGTGGGTATAAATTTTGGTATCTGAGTCAGAAAATAGGTTAGAAGGGCCGTAACTCGAGATCACCCAGCGCGACTTCCGACTCTTTTGCCCTGGACGCAAAACAAATTTGTTTAAGTTAAAAAGACTGTCGGATTTGAAACTCTCAACTGGTGAATTTCTACCTCCCCTAGACTCCTACTTTCTCCCTCTCCTATACACCAACCTTCAGTGTGTGATAGTGACAAAACAAAGGCTATCATATAAACCAGAATATCTGTGGGTTTTTTTTTTTTTTTCAATTTAAAGAAAACTCAGTATAAAAACAAGAATGAGAAGTATTTTACTTACTTTGGCACAAATAACTCGCAACTTTGCCACAATACGAGTGAACCATGCATGGAGTAAGTCAACCTGAAACAGACATCACCAGCACAGCTGAGTTAGCTTGAAGTTGTTGCAGCCACCACTACCTTTCCCTACCTTAACCATGTTATACTGACTATCCGAGAGCAAATCAATTATTCAGTTTCAATCAGCCTAAGCTGATTGTTTTCGTTTTTTTTTTTTTTTAAATTAGATTGAAATGTCAAATAAGCAAATGATAACCATTAATTTCCAAGTCAATGACAGGAGTAGAATTGTGGACAAGATGAGGTAAACAGCAGTCTGAGACTGAACAAGATCAGTGAACATTTCAGTGTCTCCCATCCCCACAGTTTCTATTCGACATCATTTTTCTAGATCACTGTTTTCTTTCATTTGTTCTAAATGCAGGGATGTTAATCTGTCTACATGAAAAAGTAGGAAATGTTCCTGCCATATTCTTCAGAAACTTGTAAAACTGAGGCATTAATGAATTAATGGTAAACCATATTTGGATCCTGGGTATTCGGGGCCAACAGAGAAATTACTGACATCCAAAAAGTCTATTTTCCTACTAAAGTGGGAAAACTGACATCCCTGTAAATGGTAACTTAAACGTTATATAACCTGAGCAATAGATCTGTACCTTATCATGTATTTGGCTATCACTACAGTTCTTTTTCAACACTGCTATCATGCAAATTCTAAGAACTGGTGATACTCTTACTGACTAATGCAATGCTATGCTTTTTGATAAAATGATCTTCAAATGGAATATTTCACACATGGCACAATGCGTCCCATTTTCTCTGACACAGCAGCAGACTAAATAGCACAGTCAGTGTTACCTGATGCAGGTAAAGAGTAAGTTCTGAGTTTGGGATGATAATGGCCAGGGCCTGTAGGGACAAACCACTGCTTCCCTGGGCAGAGAAGATGTAGGCTGGAATTATCACACCCTTGTCTGGGATGTCAAAGAATTTGAAATCGACCTGCAGGTGCAAAATCAGAAAACCAAGACTACTACACATACCCACACACAACACAGCAGAAATATTATGTTTATTATCCTCAAACAATTTTTGTTTGTTAATTCCTGCTTTTCAGGAAAATAAAATAATGGAGGGTTTTTCTGTCAGAAGTGAACATTAGTTCTGTAAAAAACAACCACAAACAAACAATTTCTTGCAGAAAAAAGGAAAAAGAAAATAAACAATCTTTTGTCAGAAAAGGTTAAAAAAAGAGAAGAATGACAGCAAGAACAAGAAAAACAAAACAAAAGTTGACAGCAGAGGTTCCTTAGCCCTATCAATGTTGTTATTCAGTAAACAAGCACACTGAAAAAATCCTGAAAAAAATCCAAACAATAACTGACAGTAGCTTATTGATGACAACAATTCCAGCATAACATCCTGATCTCCATGGCTAAATCTCTGAAACTTTAACCAAAATCCCATGAAGTTCTAGAGAGCAGAACATACATTACCTTGATATCAATATTGAGGAGCAAGTGGAAAAGTAAATGAAAAACAGACAAGCTTACCTGGCTAGAATGCACATCACGACAAATTTCCCCACTCAAGACCTGTCCCGTCACAAAGCGCAGGATGTTCGTGTGTGGCTGCGGTCGACCAGTCACATACCACACATGCTCCAGTCTGGGACCCAGGATATTGTCCCACTGACACAGCACCAGAGCGTCCACAAAACTGTGCTCGATGTTACCGATGGAGGAGACTGAGAACCCTGAGCTAGGACTCAGTGGGCTGACAGTGGAATCACTGAAATTGGCATGGAGAGGATTCTCTGAACTGATAGTCATCACGCCGGAATCGGAGGAAAAACTGCGTGGGGAAGTTAATTTGGAGAACTGGCTGGATTTTCCACTTGCCATGGTGAGTTATGATGCTGAAAGGTTAATACTGATGACTTATTACACGTGTTAACAAGACCACTGGAATGTATCTCACTGCACCTGTGACAGACGAATGGCTCTGCAGCCAAAATATTTAAGAATACAATGGAAACTCTCAATCTGTATTGTTTAAAGAAACCTAGAGTCTGTTAATAAAAGTCTTTCTCATATCACTGCACACAACATCATGAGATCTTTTCTTGGCACACGAAAAGTGATTTTAAGCAGACTATATGTTATAGTCCTTCTTAGTGAATAGTTTCAATGATTCAAGATCCAGGATACTGTAATTTGGATTTGTACAACAGTTAGTCGGATCTACATTTGATAAACTGCTTTGATCTCAGTCTGCAATCTTATAGACTCCACCAGAAAATTTGCTATGACTAGATCGATGAAGATAAAACTCAGTGCCATCATTGACAGCGAGGTCATCAGGTCTTGGTGTGTCTGGGAGGTGTTCGTCATCAACATGATCACCAGGACAAAGGACAACACCACAACGGAGAAAAACGCATAGTTGACACATAAAATCACGAGGGCCTCGCGATTGATGAATTGCATATTGATGCCGCCTCGCAGGAAGATTGCTTCATTCCAAAACATGAGGGCTGTTTTTATCTACGTCTAGTCACAAGGTAAACCAGCTCTGACTTTCAGGTGATCAATACATCCTGAAAGAAAAAAAGTGACACAAATGGGAATCCGCATGTGACAACCACAGAAACAGAAATGTGTGACCAAAGCAACCTGCAGTTCTCAGTTTTCCTGATTAGCATCAGCCTACTATTTTCATCACTTATCATGTGTTAGCACAATAAAACATTACTGTAACATAAAGATCTATATACTATCTCATTATTGTTAATGTTTTAAAATATATATTAAAAAGAAACATAATTTTCTGTCCATGGTCATCTTAATCACATTCTCTGATCAATTTTTTTACATTCTTCACCAACTTTAGTTTAATCTTGAATTTTAACAGGCAAACTATTGAATAATTTTAATCTATTACACTGGGTGTATTGCTTCGTGTTTCTTCAGATAAAATATATATATATATATATATATAATAGATAACAACAAGATTCGTGTCTACCTGTCTATTGTCTACTTTGTCAGCTGCTTGAAGGAATATAAATTTGCAAACCTGTTTATTTTATGAGTGGAACAATTCAGGAATAAATTTTATCAACATTTTATAATGCACTGCAACATGTATAGATTTACTGCAAGACATAGTGAGGATATCACTATTCTGGGGATACCAGGAAAAATATGTATTTAAAGAATGAAGCTCACATAGCCAATGCGAAGATTTAAGTTATTTCCCAAGAATTCCAATATCTATATCCTCAAGGGACCAGTTTTCGCTGGAGACCAATTTTCGCCGCCTGGTGTGTTTCTGTGTATATCAGTTTTTCGTGATCACGCATTTGTGATTCCCTTGTTTCATTTTCTAGATGTCATGCATGGAGTGTGTGCTCTTTTTTTTGTGTATATTTTTTCCCTCTAAATCACTTCCCTAGGTAAGAAAAGTGACCAAACCTGCAGAAAATGGCTTTTTCAAGTGCTATACTTATTGGATTAAAATGGAACTGATCAGAAGAAACTAAACCTAATGATATTTTTATTTTTTTCTGTTAACATCACAAGCTGAAAAACAGCAAATAACAAACACCTAAAAATAAGAAGGAATTCTTCCAAAATTCTGTTTTCTTTAGCCAACAACAGGAACATTCTGAACAATTTTCATTTCTTTCTTATATTTAAATGATATGCTATCATCAAGTGAAAAACAACTTTTTTTTAAACTCTTTTTTCTGCTTTTCTAACAAAGTTCAAGCTTCAAACATTTTCTAGTTTCTTTTCTGTGTAATTTAAGTAAATTTTCAACAATAACACGAAAGACATGGCCCTCAAACATGACCATCTAAATTACCACATTCACAGCGAAATCTGATCCCAACCAGTAACCAGCTTATTTGCCCTGAATCTGACCCGTTCACATGGGGGCTAAGTAGATAAACTTAACAGCTCATTCACAGAACATTGTGTAAGGATTTATCAATCAATGATGATGCATCTTCCCAAAGCAACTGAAAATTCTATTTTATTTATTTTTGTTGATATTTGATCTGTTTTTTCTCACTGTGCTTAATGCTGCGAAAACTGGTGCCACCAGAATAATATTAATTATTTAATATGCCAGCAATTTGGCAACAGTCCCAATTAACGCAATAACACTGTTTGTTACAGAAGCACTGTATACAATCAAAGATCTTGCCGTGACAGGATTATGTGTTCATAAAGTATTCGTAGGCTTGACAAATAATTTCTTGCAGGAAGAATGGGCTACAATTTAGAGTTGGTTAAGTCATCAAATCTAGACACTTATAATAGTCTAATTCTAGATCTAGATTCTAGTTCATGTTATGGAGTAATGCTCGTGACGGCTATAGCCTGGGTAGTATTTGATAGATCTCTGAGATCACAGATGATCTAGATCTAGTCTAGATTTCTGTAATTAAATGACAAAAAAAAAAAAAAAAAATTGAAATGAGTGGGGAAACAAGATATATGACTGTAGATAGACTATATCATTAAATCTACAGCTAGATCTATAACGTCTTAGTACTGAACCTTCTAGATCTAGAGTCCAGATCTATTCTAGATCTAGATCTAGATCTAATTCTTTGATGTCGAACCAACGCTGGTCTCGATGAGCATCGTTATGGAATTGGCTGCTGCCGACAGTCGGCTACATTACTGTTCAATCTAAAAGAAAGCGGGGGGGGGGGGGAGGAAGCTGAAAGGGAGTAGCCCATCCCTCAGAGAAAAAAATAAGTAATCTACCATAATGTAACTTATTTCAGCGATTGCGAGTACTATTGACGATGGCCCCCCAAAACTTTCAGCTGTTGTCTATCGTCTGATGGTCGAGAGTCCCATTAGATTGTTTGGACTGTCCAGTCATACACCCAATCTCCAGCAAGTACAATCAATTTTGAGATTTCTATTATGCATCATATTATTATACCCATTTCGCTGTCAAACAATGAATCGGTTTATTCATTTTATTATTCATGTGTCTTAAGAAAGCCAATTCATAGATAGAAACAAGATATAAGACATAAATAATCTTCATGAAATCTGAGAATTTTTTTTGTTACCTGTTGCCCAACCTGCCATATGAATTACCGGCATTTTTCGGCCATTTGAACGGTGTAGCTCAAATCTTTCGATTCAAAGCTAAAATAGTCATTTCAATCCTACAGAGATATAAGAAAATCACGTTTGTTGTATTTGTATCTATCTATTTCTTCATCTTCCTCCTTTCTTTTCTTGCTGTGGCACGTTTTCATTTTAATTCTCCTAAGCAAATGTTTCGCTCCATTCTATTTCATTTGATTTTCCTTGATTCACAAATGGTATATACATACAACAGTATCGAGATATCCACCAGGAAGGAGGTTGAAAGACGAAACAAACCAAGTCAAGTACAACAGTATAAATATCAAATTAGCTTACTTTCAAAAAGCTGAAACAAGGTGCATGGAAGGGGAGGGTGCGAGAGGGGTGGGGAGGGGGGAAGAGCTCAACTAACACTCACAAGAAACAAAGATAGCAAAGCCTTCATTTCCATGGTCTGTTTGGTGCTCCACTTGGTCAAGATTCTCAAGATGAGTGTTGCTGGGAACAGACAATGAGACTTTGGAGCATCTGATCAATGCATGGTGGGCCTTTGTTTACTTACAGGAAAATTGAAGTGATGATTGAATGCCTGAGTTTGACATCTCTGCCTCTTATCTTAACCTTTCCCTTCCATCTGGTGTTTGCAATTCTTTTGCCCACGAAGAATCTTTCTCCAGCTGTGTGGCGCCAGCCAGATCTCTATCTACAAGTGAAATTCAGATTTTATTTTCTCTCTTTGTACATGCAAAGCCTGGCACCTTGCTAAGTAATCTCTGGTGACTTTTTTTTTACGATAATAACAGACTTTCTTTGTTCCATGCATCCATTCTTCCTTCTTTTTTTTTTTAAACTACTTGTACTCCTTTCATCACACCTGACCTTACCCAATATCAGTGCGAGGTATCGCTCTATGTAAAATTTTATTTTGAAAATGGGTATCTTTCTCTCTCTCTCTTCTCTCCCCCACTCTCTCTCTCTCTCTGTCTGTTTCCTAGTCTCTTGACTGTCTGTCTCTCTTGTTCAATAAGTTCAAACACAAAATGAAAACAAAAAAACAAAAAAAAAATGATAGTTTATCTCATTTTTCAGAAGTGACAGGACAAACTAAATATTAATAGTATACATTCGTATTGTACACCGTCGATCTCTATGCGGTTAAAATCAGTTACTTGCGGTCATGGACGGCTCTGAAGATGACAACTTCCTGCTACGACAGCACTACAATATGGCAGACACCGCTAGTGAACAGGTGCTCCCTACCGGGGCTGATGCTGAAAATGCAACAGCAGCCAATGGAACGGCAAAAATACCAGCAACGCCGGAGGGTATGGCGATTGCTTATGGAAGTTTATTTATCATGGCCATTGTACCGATTTTCATCGGCTCCTTTCGCTCTGTGACGTATCATAAGGAGCAAAAGGTAGGCATCCCATCCTTTTAGATGACTAGATCTAGATCTAGACTAGAGATCTACATCTAGTCTAGTTCTTCTTATAGTAGTCTTATTTCATGTGTTTATTATGCGAGCATGGGCAGTGTGTAGATCAATATTTTTTATTAGCTGAGTGAGTGGACAGAATCGGCAGGCTTGACAAGAGAAAGCTCTGTTCTACCTCAACCTGCAACCTGCATTTTGGTCACTCAGACTCAGAGATATTGAACAATGTTCTGCAATGTTAATGACATTCTCTCGACACTAGATTAATGGGCATTACATCCACACAAAATTCATAGTGCCATTCTATGTTTGCATCACTGGTATCAAACAGTACTCATTCTGGTATCCATGTTCAGAGAATAATTGATATATAAGGACTGGAGGGTCAATGCGTCACGTCGGGTCTTCGCGTCACCTATGTCCACATCATCTCA
>JBCEWB010115421.1:0-11677 GCA_039654565.1 Peronia peronii
TTGCCGGTGGACAGTCGTCTAAAGTTTAAGACATTTTTCGTAAAATGATGATGATGATGATGATGATGATGATGATGGTGATGATGATGATGATGGTGCTGGTGACACCTTTGTTTTAAAAATGACATTATTCAAGATATTGAGCTTGCTTTTTGTTGACGGTGAGGTTGTTACTGGTAGGATGGATGAAGATAATCCCATTATGAAATAGTAAAAGTATGACTGATGATGATGTTGATGGACAGGACGTTGCTGTTATTGATGAAATTATTCTGATGATGCTCTTCTTGATGATGTTGCTGTTGACAACGATCACGTTATTTAACACGATGTCGCTATTAACATAACAACAACGTTATTATTGATTTGATTATAAAATTGGTCTTGAGGATGACGCTATAGTTTCTCACTTATGTGGAAACATAAATCACTTGGGACAGCCATAAACGACCATTTCATCGACGCACTTAAATGACATCGTTTCCGGCTAGTTTGGTCGATAGTTAATGCTTGCATTGATTAAACCAGTCTTTTCAACCCCCAAAACACACACGCAACCCGGCATTTTCAAATTAAAGACGGACACACACGTGTACGCCCCGGACGCACTTAAATAACAATAATAATAATTTAATTTAAAAAAAAAACATTCGCAAAAATCAGCCTTTTCAAATCAAACTCAGACACATATTACGTGCACATATACACTCAGATAAACAAGTAAATAACTAATATGCTTTCCAGGAAATTCCTGATAAAAGCGTCAAATTGATTTCACATTATTTCTCAGCGCGAGAACGCTCAGTGTGATGTGTCGAAATTATGCAATTTGAGAAGATTTGAAAATGCACGGGCCATAACACGCAGCGAGGTGCTATATGCATAACCAGGATTATTACTGCTGAATAATTTCGTGAATTTTTTACTTTTTTTTTTCCTGTGGAGAAAATGATAGTGTAGGCGCTGGATGACAAGAGTTTTACCGGGACCTTGGTTAAAAATGGAGCATTGGAAAATGCCTCTCCACTGAATTTTTAGTTTGTTTCTGTTTTGATGGTGAATCCCTCCCCCCCTTTCCATTTATCTCTTTCTGTTTTTAATTCTTTTTGTTTTCTTATCTTCTTTCCTCCTTTCTGTTTTCTTTCTTTCTTTCTTTCTCTTTTGTCAAACACAAACTACTCTGCGTTGTTTTCCCCATTCTAATATTTTTGGCCTCAACTATTTATTCTGTCATTATTATTTTCTTCATCTCTGGTCAAGTAAATGAATTACAAAATTTTATACATATATTATTACAATTACGCAATCACAGTCACAGAGACAAGAGTGCGGATTGACAGACAGAATCATAGGACTTTGCAGTTATATATGATTTTTATTTATCCACTGAACATGGCAACCTTTCTGCCTTAACATGTTTCAATGCTTAAACGGCCTAAAGATTCATACCTCCTTTTTTGTTGTGTTATTATTATTATTATTTGCAGCAGAAATGAATATCACGGATCCTTACAACATCAGAACAATGGAATGATATTAGCGAGTTATTTACACCAATTTCTTTCGTTGACCTTGTGGCAAACTTAATGTACGAGACCAGCTTCTCGATCTAAATGTACACAATACACCAATATCCCGGGAAATCCCATCGATCCATGTCCTTGATCTTCCTTCGGTTGTTAGTTTGCCTCAAATATCTGACGTATTTTCGCTTCGTGTTTCTCCCGAAATCTTGTGTTCCAAGTATTCAACTTGGTTGAAAACTCGAAATGGCGAACAAAATACTGCCAGGTTATGACGTCACACGCAGTGGGTGGATACGCATATGGATTACAATTTCAAAAATAGCATCAGAATAAAGTCGACTCAAGAAGCAGTGCAGCAGCTTAACCTAACGGATAGGAGAGGAAACTACGACGCATATTCACAAAGTTTAAATAGTAAAAATAGCAAAACTGTACGAAACAAAGTTAATATAAAGTTAATGGCCTTGCAGTATGGGGAACAGAGAGAACAGAAAGAGAAGAGGCGGAAGGATGAGGGGGGGGGGGATTATAAATGAGGAGGAGTTCCATCTCGAAATTAATCTTAATACTCGTGGCCAGAGAGATTATGATAAATCTTTAAAGTAGATCCGAACATTAAATATAGATAAGTAACTTGAGGGAAAAAACAATTATAACAACACAAAACAAAACTACATTTGTGTTCGGGAACTCTGGCAGAGATGATTATAAATATTGTCAGGTGCATGACTTGTATACGTAGACAGGTAGATAAACACACTTCAGACAGAGAATTAATAAATGGACAGATAGCAGACAGATAAATAGACAGACACATAGACGAACCAACACGGCATATCGGCACAGACACCTGTAGACGCAGAAACAATGGCTAGACAGATAGATTGATAGCTCTATGGACAGAAGCAGACAGACAAGTAAACTGATTAACAAACAGGTAAACAGGCACACAGACAGAATATCTAAATAGACAGATATATCGACTCACAAACAGACACATGGACAGAATGATTAGACAGACAGTGAGATAGACAGACAGACATTTTTTTTATATAACAAACATATGGACAACCTGGATAGACAGAATTACAGATGAATAGACAAATGCACAAATAGATATTTCATTTTCTACTCACCCGCAAATCCAAAGAACTGTAAAGATGACGTAAGAGTCAGCATAAGTGACGTCACAAAAAGTATACTTCCGGTATCGATGTACTTCCTGTGTAGGTTTCCGAAGGTAAACAGCATGGTGTGGTGACTGTTTGACTTCGTTCAGGGCTCACCCCTTCTCCTCTCTCTACACCTCTCTTTCCTTCAGATAATCACGTATTTGGCCCCTAGTTTAGCAGCCTAGACCTTGCCCCACGGGCCCAGAGCCCGGGGGTAGATCTACTCGGTAACCAAAGGAGTCAACACCAATTTTTTGTTTCTCCGTCGTGGTGGTCGTTACTACTGCTATTGGTACTAGTAATCCCTCGATGTCCTGCAAGGGTTCTGAACTACGAAAGTCGGCAACACTGACCAAACAGATCCGGTTGTAGGAGTAACACTCGGCCATAGCCTCACGCGGTATGCGCTTTGAGCGCATGTTGATTTAGGGACCATTCAAGGTCAAAGTTGTCACCCCTTCTGGGCCAGGCAGGACCACGGGGAGATGGTTGGGGAGAGGGAGTTGGGGGGAGGGGGGGGGGAGGGCTGCGGTCAGAGGTCAAGACTGGATCGGTCTCATTTCCGGCATCGCACCAAATATTTTGTGAGAAGTAGGCGTATCCAGTGAGAGGATAGTTTTTCCCGACCTTGAGCAGCACCGACGACTTAGATGAGAGACCAGTTAAGGATGCTGCTTTTCTGACGGTCAGTCAGTGTGTGTTGTTGGCAAGATACGACGAGAGAGAATGTAAGGGATAGAGGGGGAAATAGGGAATAGTTTCTGCCCTGTCATCGACGACGACGGTGTAAGTTGGTGGGTGGGTGACCAGATAACGATGCTGCTTGCTGATGGTCAATCTGTTGTTGGCAAGATAATTTAAAAAGGTACAATGGAGGACAGAGGTAGATAGGGGAGACTATCTCTTGAGACTACTTCGTAACGGACTATTCGATAGCGTTACTGTTGACTGGTTAGTGTGTCGTCAGAGTGGTGTTTGGGTGGAAGGGAAGGGTAAGGAGATAGGTCGGTGGGCTGGACAGAACAGAGAGGAGGAGAAAACTGACCGCCGCCACGTCGACGACGACAACTCGGACATCAGCCCAGCGATATAATTCCTAGTGACAGCTTTTTATCAGATAGCACCTCAGGAATGCTGAAGGTCGCCGCTAACCATTCAAGTGGTGGGTGTCATTTTCTTTGGACAGCAGCTGGAGCCGTCGGTCGTCATCCAGTGGGATCTGTCGCTAGGTATGGGTCTGTGGGTATATAGACAGCCTGTGTTTGGGGTCCATTTAGGAAGAAAGGGCCTGGCTACACTTGAAATATGTGGATCAAACAGCTTGAGTTTCTTCCTAATTTCGTGACAGAATAACAGCGACTGTACTTGAAAAAACAAGTTATACACTGAGCACTTAAAAAATCTTGATGATTCTAATCCATGTGTGAACAATACAAACACAACAAGCTCATTCACAGCCAGTAGCCATAGGCTGTCACTTAAATATGACTGATATCATGAGCTCACACCAAACTCAATAATTCTAACTTAATTCGCTTGATACCAGCAATGGCATCCCCTATCCTTTGGTACAATTCACAAACAATATAAATCAAAAAGAGTAATCGAAATATACATTTGAACAAGACCAAACTCACAGCCCAATAGCTATATATTATTCCTACACTTGTTATATGAAGCAAATTGCAAGACACCGCGAACTCACAAACACTCAATGACTCTACATGTAGTTCACCATTGGCAGCAAATAATATTTCCTATCTTTTGGCACAATTTAAATACAAAAAGAGTTAAAGTAACTATTTAAATAACAGCTACAACCGTAAATAATCCGCCAACAGCCTTATACTCCAACAATACTATCTTTAGGACTGGTAGCATGAAGTCACACGACACCAGATGATCCTAGGTTTAATCCGATCGATATCACTATTATCAGCAATCGGGTTTTTTTTTAATATTTCTTTTAGCACAAATTGCACACACTAAGCATTGGACTATTTGTTTTATAAACAACTACAACCAAAGCTAAAGCTATTAGCCTCATGCTTTCACTAGATTTGAAGTACGTATATGAATGATATCATGAAATCACAAAATATTCAATGATCCTAGATGTAGTCCGCCAGCTGTGAGCTATTAGTGATCTTATCTTTTGGTATAGTCCATAATACAAGATGTAAGGGTGAAGTATGTTTGTGTTTTTCCTTGAAAGCACTCTGTATTTCTTGTGTATGAACAATACTGATAAGTGTGACCTCCTGGTTAGTTGGAACCTTTCTGAGAAGGACAGTCACCGAGTATCTGTGGAGGAAAATGTTCTTCTGGTCAAATACTCAGAAACTTCGATAGAATGCAGCCAGAACAGCTGCTGCAGTAACACAAACAATAGCAACAACAGTGTCAACCATGACAATAACAAACAACAGTACTAACAGCGCCTATGCATGCATTACGGCAGTAGTGACACACAACAACAACAGCACAAATTAGTAGACTATGTTAGAGAACAAAATAGCAAAAATTTATGGGGAAGGCACATTTTGTTCACATTATGGGAGGATCTGTACCGTTAATACAAACAGACACTGAAAGAGAATCCGTTCATGGACGTTCTGCTGTATTAATACAAGCAGGCACTGAAAATGATAATATAGAACCACTTCATAGACGATTTATAGTATTAGTATTACTATTAATAGGCACAGGTATAGAACCACTTAGTGGAAGATTCATACCCATTAATGCTAGTAAGCACGGGAAAAGAATTACTTCATTGAAGATCTATATTATCAATACCAGCAATTGCGGACATAGAACCACTTCAGCAACAGCGACAATTATAATAGTGGTAACAAAAAAACAAAAAACATCAACAACAGCAAACACCACCAGCCAGAACACCATCAGCAGCGAAAGCAGCAAATGCAAAATGTCTGGCACAAAGATTCCCCGACCGCTCGTGTGAACAGTAACTCGAGACGCCATTAGGAATCAGATATGGACGGCCCATAAACAAGGCAACTTTCGATCTTCCTAGGGAAGTCTAATCACAGGATGCAAGAGCTCTTAACATATGGATTGTACATCTCATTTGATCCAGACATCACATTGACATTCGAGGTATCTGACATTTTGTTCCATTATCATTCTGTATTGATCCGGAATAGTCGGCCATCTTGATGATATTCCTCTGTTCCTGACAGATATGAAAGTTTAGACACTTAATCCTCTTGAAAGCAGTAGAGTCACATACAGTAATACACACACTTACATTCACACACGCGAGTACATATTCACGCACCATGTCGTGTGCTCACACATATATAGAAAATAAAAGAACACGCTCACAAATATTAATCATCCAGTCACACAAGAAAATCCACAAAACTGATTTTGGTATTGCCAGATTGCTAAGAATCTCTTCCGCGTAGACAGCTTGTATATGCTTGTCTATCCAGACTCTTCCCTACTCCCTGCAATGTTCCACACGTCATACACACATAATAATTAGATAAGCACTCACACACTGTACAGAAATACAGTTCTCAAATTTTACACATTTCACATTTTCATATTCCAAAAACGTGGACACCTGTAACGAAGAAGATTATCGGGACAGTGCTATAAGCCAAGATGTTAAAACACGAGGCAAGATAACAATCTTTAAAAAAAAATCTTATCACAAATCTGCAAAACAATTCTTCAAGTCGAATATCGAACAGTTTCATTAGTCATTCCAATGAAGTTTTAATTAAAGCAATTTATAACCAATAACTTAACTAGAGCAAGGGGGCGACGAGTGTTCTGTACTGGGGTTTTTAATTTCAGGGGATATCTGTTAACAGCAAAGAAGAGAGGAGAGGAGAAAGAGAGAGAGAAAGAGAGAGGAGGAGTAAATAACAACAGCTACAAGATCTGAGACGAACGTAAGCCCCAACAATAATTTACATCTGGTGATTGAGTAGTGCTGGAATTAATCACAAAACCAGAATAGATATGATGACATATACGGTAGTCAATAACATGAAGATGTCATGGCGCACCCATCACACTGATTAATTCTTATTTTTTAGTTTCCTATTGACCGATCTTTTAACTCAGTGGCCATGACAAACAATGATTCAGTCTCCTCTGGACCATCATTACTGTTCTGTGCAATCTGCTTAGGCATTAGTGTACCATAACTAACTACTAATGCTTATTCTATGTATGTTTAATATACGGTCTGTCTTGTTTTCTGCATTGCTGCCCTTGTGGCAAGTACTTAGTTGACTGCCCTCTCCAGCTCTTATAGTGCTTTTCATCATTAGATCCTCCTGTGTCTGGTGAACGTGACCTAATAGAGTGTCTGTAAGTGAGAGGGACTCTAAGTTATTGATCTGATTTTTTTTCCTCGGTTTGTTGTCTGCATTATCTCCTTTGCTTGTTTGTCGCTCTCGGCTTTTCCTTGAGTTCATATAGTTATTAGACTTGCAAAGACTAAATTTACATGACAAAAAATGGTGTCAGACACAAGGTATTCCTTTTATATGCTCGAACTAACCATGTTCTACTGGTTCTAGAGAGCTGAAACTTATACAGCTTCTTGAAGTGCTCTCTATTAACATTGATGCACGTTTGCATCCTCCTAAACGAAGAGACAAAGGAATGGCTCCGTTCTTCGGCAGGTATCCCCTCGATTACTCTGTTGAACGGAAAATGCGCTTCTTCGTTGTCACTGAATCGCATCTCTCTCATTTGATCTTTGACTGACGGGAATAAGAAGTCATAAGGAGCTACCTAGATCCGATAGTGGGTTTGAGAGAGATTTTACCTTTTCTCTTTACAAATACTCCAAAGTCATGTCACTTGCGTTATCGCGGTGCAGCTTAAGCCTTCGAGTGCCAATCCTTGGATACTTTTTTGCTCACTCGTGGAAGAACTTTGGTAAACAGTTGTTGATATACCACAGAACAGTAACAGTCCTGTGTTCTTCATTTTTTGTTGAAAAATTATGAAAAAGATTTTCCGATCTTATAAAACATTATTATGCACAATTCTGCCAAATTTGAAGCCAATAGGACCAGTAGAAACAGGTTAGCACAAGCATATAAAAGGTATACCTCGTACAAAGACTAAATTTACCTAATAAAATAACAGTGTAAGGGACACACTATGCTATGGTTCATGGCCGAATACATTACAATTCGATCTTGTCTAGGTGTGAATAATGTGCACTTTGGACTATTTGTCTGTGCCTCAGCTTTCTGCAAGCCGACCAGACTCATAAACACATAAATTACAAAAGATATATAACATAAAAAGGTATGGCCTACAGCAAAGGGGAATGTTAAGAGAAATAAAAAAGCTACAACAAAACAGCTGGGCGAACAAATGGACGTCTGTGGAGTGGTCATTACGACGCGGGTGACCGAGTACAAGAGTTCTCACTGTTTCTACTCCTGATACCCCTGACCATAATTTTTTGTTTTTGTTTTTTTTTAAACAAGCTTAATGTGAATTTCACAGTGATTACGTAATGGTGCTGGCAGTGAAACTCCATTTGTTTAACCCTACAAGTGAAAAGGAACCTACTGGTCAAGCGAAAGTCGCTCAATATGAGCTTACTTTCCTATGAAATTCCTCCCCCTAACAGAATACAAAATTGTAACATGGCAGTAATATTACATGATCTTGAGGTATAAGTAGTCATCTCCTAAACATGAAAAGATTGTGCAATCAAAGAAATCCTAACATTCCAGGGTTTTCTATTGACACTCGTAGAGTTAAAATTGTGACTTGTCACCTTACGGGAGGTACTCGGCTATTTTGTTTACATCGTGGAACACAATGCCCTGTAAACAAATAATACATTATGGCTCATTATTGTACAAGTACTAACTGCCTAATGATTTCCTTTCATGTAATGTGAGCACGTGAAATTTCAGTCTAACTGCATTGAAATACGATTCTGACTTACAGTACAACGTGTAAGAGTATTTGTGTCTTTGTCTTATTGATACTTATGTTTGTATGAGACGAGAAACGGATTGAGGGACAGATGGCAAGTATATACAATGTATTATTATGCTTATTGGCGGAAAGAGCGTCTTTACAACTTGAAGATGTCGAAATTTTTGCTGACAATCCAGAGGGCAAGGAGAAAGCCGGATTAACTTTCGTGACATTTTGTTTGAAAAGATGGACTATCTTTCCCAACATTTCAATTGAAAAGATAGGATATTTAACATTTCAATTGAAAAGATACGATATGCTGTGCAGTTTATAATCATTTGGTTTCAGCGACCACCGGGCCAATCTTGCTTATTCTGGAGATTCGAGACGAGCCCATTATCGTCTTTCTCTATTTTGCTCCGAGGCTGAATTGGCTTCTCGTGCGATAATAAAACATTCGAGACAAGAAAAAAATGAACTACTACATGTTGTTTATTTGAAATATTGTTACTAAGATCAAATAAATGACAATACCAGTCACACATAATTTTAAGATGAACAATTACTGCTGAATGTGTACGGACACAGGCAGAACCCAGTCCACCGTGCTCTCTTTCTATGTAGACCACGAAATTTACCCTCCTGGGATTGGGAACCTCTGAGTCAGTACCACGTGACTGTCATAAATTAGCCAGCGGACCGAGACAACAAAGACCTATTTTACCGTCCTTTACGTCTTCTAATCTCTCTCTCTTTGTTTCTCTTTCTCTCTCTCTCTCTCTCTTGCTCTCTTTCCTGTCTCTCGCTTTTGTTGTTTTCTTCACAATACAGCTGAATTATGAATGAATGCCCTCTTCTGTCTTCCTCTCTATCAGTTTCTCTTTCTCTGTTCTTCCTTTCTTGTCTCTCCGTCGTTTTTTTCTCTCTCTCGCTTTCTTGCACCGTCGTCAACACAAAGCCATTGATTTGTGAGACATACCTGCTTGCCATAGCTGTATAACAGAATGGAAGGACAGCACGCAAAACTTTGTTGTCTTTCTGCACCCCCCCCCCTCTCCTTCCCCCATCCAGTGATCTAAATGACTGTCAATGTCACAAAATCCCAACAACCTTCCAATCACTAAACTGTAGCCCTGTTCCTATTGAGAATACATTTCATTTCCCTTCCAGAAACACGAGTACGAGTGCTCATTCATTCATAATGTGCTCAAAGTATGAACACATCTCTCATATTTCGCTCACAACACTATACCACAGAAGAATTCTAGTGCTCAGTGTCAACTCAAAGCCAGGAACTCTTCCTGTACTAATAGTTAAAATGAAAACCAGCATTAATTTTATGGCCTATTCACAACTGCTACTGCAAATGGTGTCATTATATATGCAAAGGGTCTCCATTTGCTTGATTAACAATGAAGCGTCAATACTTCATAAGCGCTGATGTATCAAGTTCTCTCTGAGCTTGTTCCAGCCTCATTTCTATCTATTCAATGCATGATACGAAGCTGTGACGCCACATTATTGTCACCGCTCTGCTGGACTGTATCGGGTATAAAGTGATTCGGAGATCGAACTCTATTCATGTTGCGTTTTGATTCAAAAGTCATTCATTAGCAAATAGAAAGATAATTCCATCTAAAACACACTTGGGATGTCCAACTGTTCGACTGATCTTCTTACAATGTAGCAAGCAGCTTTTTCTCATAAGCTATGAAATAATGCTGTGATGACAATAAAAAATCATGCAAAAGTATCTAAAAGAAACAAATTATCTAGTAGATATTATTATGCCAACAAGTAATAAGTATTTCCGCAAAAAATTATTGCGGTTTATAGGTTCTATCTGGTTCTTCTGCATGTTTTGGTAGTAATGCAATTTTCTACTCAGGCGATCTATCGGTTTTCCATTTACACATCACAGAGAGAAATGTCTTTCCAATAAATATCAGGTAGATTACTGCATTAATATTACTTTCCCTGCTGTGTACCTGACAGCTTTGCTATTAATTCGTTCTCTCTCACTATCTGATTTATAACTATGTACTTGTACAGTGGGCCGGACATTTCCTAAACTCCAGACAGACTTTGTCCATTGATCGACTGCGTGTGGCCTGTCGTGGGCAGATGGCACACTGCTGTGTGAGTGAGTGAGTACCGACGTGCAAATTGTGAGCTCAGTTCTCTGTTGCTCTATCTCCATTTTTCGCATTTTGAGAAAATTGATGTTTTATGTTTAGCAACTGTTTTTGCACATAGGAGATACGACAAAATGACTTTCAAAATCTACCTTTTTGGGCAAGCGATCGGTGCAATAATTACATTATGTGGTAGATTTACTATCCCTCTTTCATTTGACATATGTATCCCCAAATAGTCCAAATGTGGAGATAGAGCAATAAAGAACTGAGCTCGCGAAATGAGGAAACGGATGGAGGTGGGGGTCGAGAATGGGAGACTATGCAAAGAGAACAGCATATTTATATTAATAATTGTTCTGTCAAGATCCCGGACTTGCATGGTATGACTGCAAAGAAATGCAATTTTCTTCACATGTTCTACCGATTCATCCAATAGCGTTGCCCTTTCAATAGTCACAAAGACCCAATGATTGTACTATCGCAGTTTATTTTTTAAAAAGTTCGTGTAGTGTATCAGGCAGCTTTGTCATTTCTTTTGTCTTGCTACCTAACTGGTAACATTATTGTGCATACAAGTGGACATGTCCTATCCAGACAGAACGTTTCCATAGATCGACTGTGGCCTGTAGTGGGTAGTGGTTGGTGAGTCGGTTCCTACGTGCAAGTGATAAGAGGGCAGGGAGATATAAGTGAAAAGGGCGAAAGGGGGGGGGGGGGAGGGAAAAGATAAGGAAAAAATAGAAGAAGAGAGAGATGGATGGAAATAGGCAGCTAGATAGATAGATAGATAGATAGACAACAGACAGACAGACAGACAGACAGATAAGTAGATAAGTAGATAGATAGATAGATAGATAGATAGATAGATAGATAGATAGATAGATAGATAGATAGATAGATAGAT
>JBCEWB010115443.1:0-11676 GCA_039654565.1 Peronia peronii
TATATATAAATTCAAACTTGCAACTTGCACTTATATAATCTATATATATTTCTTTTACTTATTTAAGAAATTCTCTACTGGCTTTTTACTATTAACTACGATACTTGCACAGCCATATCAGGCTCTGTTCACAGCCTTAGGAGAAACCTCAACTGGCGCATCAAGCATTGTCCTTCGGGACTGCATTGCCAACGATTTAAAATACCATTAATGATGAAATCTTTCTCGTTTCCAGGACACAGATGTATATGAAAGTTTGGCTTTTTTCTGGTTATTGAAAAAAATCCAGGTAATATTCATCATGACACTGCCGACCGTATGCTGACCTCGATTTTCCACGGAAAATATGTAACGCAACAAAGAAACTGAGCGTGAATCTTTTCCCTTTGTGGTTCCTTGGATCAGGAGCTACTTTAGAATTTCTTTACTTGTTTTATGTCAAAAGATGAATATTTCATGCTAGGGGTTGGGGCGGAACCTGTAACTTAAACCACTTTATTGGCCTCTTCCTTGTCAGCAATAGTAGAGTAACAGTTTGCGTGAGGCAGATCTGGGATTAGAGCCCTTTATCTAAGACTTGATTAATCCCTACTATATGTGCATCACTGATGACCAACCTGAATAGTCATGAAAAAAGAAACAGAAGTGCAGAGAAAGGCGACAGTGGATTCCGTTTTCTCAGTTCCTCACCGGCAGCGATCAGTCGGGACAATATCACCTAATCTCCCAAGTGCCAGCTGAAAACGGGGATTTTCCATTGTGTAAAGTAGTTGCAGATTTACACTAGTAGCATCGAACCTTGAGTAATTAGGAAGGGGAAGGTTTTCCCAGCGAGTAAGAATGGCAACTAAAGAAGACCAACTTTGAGGATTATAGCACGGCAGCTTAAAATGTATCAGTTTCACAAGGGGATCTACCACTGACGACAGATAAGAGACACTGCAGTGTGTTGTTCACAATGCACAGCTGAAGTATTTTAGATCAGACCTTTATGGCATCATGTAAGATCATAAAGTCAGTAATGGACTATATTACTGATAGAACGCATTACAATTTAAAGGAACTACAGATTTATCCGTTCACTATCAGCCCTCTGATCTTTTCCACCCTTATTTATTTCATGTTTGTTTTTCTTCTGGTGACATCTGTGGCATATGTCAGCTATGGAAAGCCAAACATCAATGCTGGGCTGAGAGTTTTTACTGCACAAACCTGGCAGCCACAGCTAGCGACAAGCGTTTGATAAGATCCCTCCAAGTACTCGTACAGTGGTAAAGGTTCTGACAGTGAGTAGATTCCTATCCGTTTTCAGAAGTATATTTCAAAGAAATTATATCACAATTTAACTTATTATTTTTGGGCAATATTTTATTAATTTCCTTTGTGATAAATGTCTTATGCCTAGAAGAAGGGACCAAGAAGGTTTACCATATTACTACTACTGTGCATTCCTTCTACAAAGGCTTAGTTATAATATTAGCAGAGTGCCACAAACTTGTCATTATGTCTTGAAGAATTGTTTACTCAAGTGGAGTACGCAAATCTCCTACATCTTGTGTCTCTACAAGTGTATTACAAATACTGCGATCAGTTTCTGGGTGTCAGAATAATTACTTTTATTGTCTCAGCACGAAGAGAACTAAGCTATACGTTTCTACACTGTCTCGATAGGGCCAGCGACTACGAGTGATTGCTTGTGCATCGTGGCAATCTGACAACGATATCGTGATGAGCCTTCAAAGATTTTGTCATGTGTCTGTAAAAGGATCTTTGTTCCGTTACGTGTCATTCAGTTTCGGTGGAAGATATATAGCTATCATAAAAAGGCTTAGCATTCTGAAGTTCTACAACACAACATAATATGTAATGTAGAAAAGGTCAGCGTTATAGCTAACAAAAAAGGCTGTGCTGACAGAACTCATTGACCTAAGAACGTTAGTGTTAGACTAACTTATAAATGGAAATGTGCAATTTCGGCATTATATGTACAAACACACACAGACACACACACAGACACACGAACACACGCACACACACACACACACACATACACATGATACATTCACGCAATGGATTGATTGCAACAGCGAAGCAGAAGCATTGTGGACAAACTATGCCTTCACAAAACGCCAAAGTACACAGAAGTTATATTCTGTCTACACTAAAAAAGGCAGACATTAATTTGGTCTTTGAGGTCGACATAATTATGTATTTCATATAAAGACCAATTCAAGGATAGAAGCATTGTGGAATAGAGAACCTGTAAATGATATCAGAAATATGTGAATGCATTGTTGAATACAATGACTTTGGTGACTGTATCTTCATTGAATGAGCAAATCATATCCTTTTCTGAGGATATGACATCAAACATATCATGTAATGTGAGAAAAAGAAAAGAAAAGAAAGGTAATACGTGAGCATCAAAGCCAGAGAGGCAACACAATTAAAAACTTAAGAAAATATCATTTGTCTTGAGCTTCATTGTTTGTTAATACACTTCAACATAAGCATTCAAACACAGAAGACTAAGTTAAAATGAATAAAAAAATAAAGAAAGGAAACAAAAGAAAAGAAACGACAGTAATTTACTTAGATGGTTGACATAATGTAGTGTAATCAAGCACACTGACATTAACTTACCTGTCTATTGCGATGGCCATGAAAGTTAAAACACTAACAGAGATGGTACAAGGAGCGATGAAGAAAGAGAATTTGCAGTACTCCAGCCCGAAGTACCAGTCCTGATACATGTTGAAGATAAAGTGAAACGGCACATTGAATATAGAAATCATGACGTCCGCAATGGCTAGATTGACCAGGAAGTAATTGGTAACGGTTCTCATCCGTTTGTGGGCCAACACTATCCATATAACAATAACGTTTCCGCCGGCGGCGACGATGAACACGATAACGAACATGGTGTAGAAAATGGCCTGTTGCCACCAAGGCAGAGAGAAGGTAAGAGCGGGTTCCACTGTTGTCATGTTGGTAGAATTGTCTTCTTGTCCACTCGTGCCGTTGATGTAGTTCATGATGGTGCTGTTGCTGTTGTAGTGAAAATACGGTGTCACACCATCTAGAGGCAGGGATGTTGCCGAAGGAGCTGCCATTGTCATGCTAAATTGAGGTGTTCTCTCACACAGTCAACTCAGATTCGTGAAAACCCTGAAGACAATCAATTTCCAGAGGAGATTCTCGGAGAAATAAATACACATAAAAATAAACAAAATCGCATAGATGACTTCTGTCCTTCATAAGTTTACTGTACATAAAGTAGTTCTGTCCTTCTAAGTTATGAAGGATGCCTGTTCAGTCAGAGTCTTGGGGCTGCAGATATCACCCGACAAGTCGTATTTGAGATTGCTCTACATCTGACTGGTGATCAAGTCAATCATGGGACTTTTCGGGATGAATCAACTGAAATACCCTGAAGAAACGCGCTAGGCTTTACAGTCAGACCTTTGTAATTTCCTGTAATAAAAAATACAAACATTAGTTTGTGGTTAGATCAAAGCATGTTTTAAAGATGACATACATAGATGAACTCCAGTATCAAAATGTTAAAGGCAATTTCTATAGTTTGGGTTAAAGTGTGGAAAAACTGAACAAGAGTGGAGGATAAATTATGAAATTATCAGTGTATTTGACAACTGTTTCTAATTTATTTGCTTTGTTGAATAAAATTTTGATGACCCTGTCTGCTCCAGTAGGATTCAAATAGAACCAAACTGGGTGACTGCTGTTGTCCCTATATTTCTGTGTTACTGAATCTGTTTATTTATCTACTGCATTGCACTAAAATGGGCCGCTGAATTATATTAGCAAGAAACCTATCTTAATTATCAAAAACGTATTGCTATTGATATTGAAGATCCAGCACAAGGCAGTCCACACATCCAGATATAGTATAAAATTATGCAGACAGTTGCGACTTGGCTTAGACATCCTTTTGTTCAACGACCTTCATGTCTTAGAGAAGAATAACAGGTACATCATTGTTGGCTCAGGTAGATGAAGGGAATGTGACCTAAGCAGGAATATTAATTCATATTTCGGTGTGTCTTCAGGACAATATGCTAGTAAGTGGCCCTGAATAATATACACTATGAAAAAAATTCAAATGCTCATTTGAGTGGCAGCTAAGAGCTACTGAGAGTGAGTTTCGACTTCAATACAAGAGTAACTATCATGATAATAAAGAGATCAGAAATAATTGGACTAATATGAAGTGCCTGCCTCACAAAGAGAATGATTTGCTTGAATTATAAGACTCGCACTTTGATCAATAATAGTGATCATGTTCACAATTGTCACAGCGATAAAACATTTAAAAAACACATTGTAGTCGGCATCAAATATAGGCCAACATATCCGCAGGGTAATTTGTATAGAGTAGAAGTGAACGACCAATCTAGTGCAGTAAAACAAAACTGAATTCAGATAGCAGAGTACTGTCTCGCCAATACCTAGGCTAAGAGATGTTAAAATAAAATACTGGTCAAAATGCAAATAAATACAGCCCATCAGATAAATTCCAGCTGTCGTCTTTGTTGAACATCAGATCAAAATCATGAAGCATGTAGAACTCCAAGCTCACTTTGAGGGCTCACTTGTGGAAAGTTTAACTTTATACAGCAGGTGTAAATATTGATTAAACAAGAAAGCGAAGATTTAAATGCCCAATCCTGTCGGACGTTAAATATTTTATGCTAGTCAACCGAAATATCCCATATCCAAATATACTATTTGGCAGGAAATTGGCAGTTCAGTCCCAAGGACAAGTGATCCTTATTAAAGTGATCCCCTTTTAAAAAGTACAATTCGTGTCCCTCCAGCGAAATACAGAAATATAGAGCTACTGAAATCCGATCCTACCCAACCAGAGAACATTGTAAGAACTTTAACAGAACAGTCTCATTTATATCACTTTCATCAGGCAAAATCGAGCTGCAGGCCACATGCTGTGATGTGAAATACATACAATTTAAACTGTGGCAAATATATTTCCCCTTTTCGTTCTATGTTTTGAATTAACATAAATATTTGAAGTTTAACAAAACATGCACAGCTGAAACTAAATATAAAACTAACAGTGTTGTTTTTATCATTTTTTTCCGCTCTACATCCATGGCTGTATTGATTAGAAAACCGATTTTCATGTAACACAGAACTTACTGCGATGAAAGAGGTGAAAATGCTGGAAATGACCAACCCAGATAAGCAATATCTAGAATATGGAATAAAATCATCAGCACCTTGCTAATGAAGACAGCCCTGAAAGTTAATCAGTCACTTTTATAGCATACACTTTTCAGGCAAGAACAAAATTTTAGAGTTTACGGGGACAGAATTTCTTTGGTGTCACTTCAACTTTTGGCCGTTCTCCTTTGTATTACAACGCAACAACAGCAACAACAACAAAAATGACAACAACTTTGATGTTCGATTTCAAAGGTATAACAGTTCATCCAGTCTGGAGATAATTATTGTAATAGGCCTTGTAGTAGCACGGCATAATTTTTTTTTTAAAAGAAAGAAATGTAGTTATGAATAAAAGGCACGGTATGCATGTCTGTAGCTCTCGTCAAGATGTTGACACGTTGCTTTCAGATCCGCGCCTACTGGGCAGTAAGTAGCAACATCTAGATCTATTATTTGTCCTTTCGTTCAGAAAATAATTTTCGAAATTCCATCTCAATAGCTGCAGTTACCCTTGGACGGTAGGGCCATCGTATCGTTTTCATCCAGTAGCGTTAGGACCATTTCGAATGAATATAAATATGTACACGGGGGATGGTACTCTACACAATCCATGAACATTATGTCTAAGAAGTTTAGTGTTAGGAAATACTGTTAAGTGTTCCCAGGTCACAGGAATGATGGGTAATCCCAATAGTTGTTTTTAATCCAATGAACACTACAAACAGGATCACTGGAATCGACAGATTTAGGTTTTAGTGGAATTAAATTTTTACCTCTAACCTTCTCACTCACTCGGGCTTTCAGTTTCCCTAAATCTCTAAACTTACAGGTGAAAATTGTCCACCGTTTTCAAGTGCTTAGCACATAGTAAATAAAGATCTAGCTAATAAGTTCTAAGAATTATATCTATTCCACTCCTAAATAACAATGACATTTCTATAGATGAGAGCCCGAGTGGATGAGAGGACTAGAGATAGCAATAAATGGGAGAGATAAAATATCATTGAGATAGAACAGTAAACAAACGTGAAAAAGTATTATATGCAGTAAATTATCGACTTACCATAGATTTAAACATACTTAATATGCCTTGAATCTTGTGCTACAGAATCACCTGTCTATACAATTTTGCAATTCATGAGGAAGTGAAAACTCCTTGAAGGTTTAGAATGAAAGGAGAACATGTCCACTAGACATCAAACTAGACTTCATAGCAGTTCACACGCCATCTGGTGCCTGTATCTACCAATTGCTGTTGATAGTTGTTGTCTACTAGACTGATCCTTAAGCTCTTATCTCGAACCTACTGACCGAATGAATCGAGCGTCGTGTAGACACTGAATCTCACAATGCAATGTGCTTCGTGTCTTTTTCTTTTCCTTCCTCCTCGCTCACTAGTTCTCTCAAAGCAGGAAACCAGTGCCAGCGTGAAAGATAATTTGTGTATGTCTTCATCTTTTTTTTTTTTTAACCGTTTCTCTTGTACTACAATATTTATCTGATTGTTTGCTCGTTCTTTAATTTTTTTAAAGGTTCATCCTTCTTCTTGGATCTTTTTTTCGAGTGGAAAGGACACAGTGTGCAACATGTTAGCCGAACGAAAGCTTAACCTAGACATGATACAGGATCAAAAGTAAACTGCTATTCTTTAAAATTCTTTGATAAACTGTTTTGCAGCTGACAGGCAGAATTGCATTGTAATAATCACTATTTATTCTGTGCGAAGAATGCATGTTTTTATATATTTATTCTTATCTACGACGAAGGAAGATCCCATGACAACACAGCCAGTTCATACAAAACAAGGAGATGAATTTTGATATTTCCAACACCTATGTACTTTTCCAGTGTTGTATTTAATGTGGTAACGGAAATTTCATTGATGGTATTGGGACTATTTCATTACGTACGAGAAATATAATGTTCGTAAAAGTCATTTAATTAATACCATCAACTCTTATATGCTAACGCTTAAGTTTGGACAACTTATCAGTTCACTCATAGATGTCGTAAGTCTATCTCATCCTTTTGGAGCTATTTCATTGTGCAATATTATGTTAATAAAGGTCATTTAATTAACGTCCTCAACAAAATATGTACTAATGCTTAAATTTGGACAACTCATTAGTCCACTTATGGATAATGTGAGCCTATCTCTTCCTTTTGGAATCCTCTTCTCGGGTTCCTATGTTACATATAGCATATGACTCATCGGGTCACATTGGGAAGGCCAGATAATCAACCGTCCGCTCTTTTTACAGAATTTCAGACCTTTCTGTAGTTCATCTTCTGTGCCTTTTCTGCGTGCCCCTCCTCATTAATGATGATGTCCATGCACGAGGTGGAGAGGATTCGCCAAATTCCGAAATTAGACATCTGTAAAGATCTGCACATTAAAACTGGTCCTGCCAGGACTGATCAGCGCAAGACATGCGTTCTGTATGGTGTTTATAACCCACTGTTTTAAATATGCCTTCAAAGACATTTATCTCTTTCCTGGCTATGAGCCATGAGGCAATTCAAAGTAGACACGACATAAACCACAGCTGTTACAGTTTTTTTCTATTAAGGAGGTAGTTTGTGAACGTTACAAATATTGCTGAGCGAAAAATTTGTGAAAGAAAAACATGTGTTGTATTCTATCAGCTGATGGTTAAAGATGCTATGCCAATTTTTCAGCATATTAAGGTGGCCAAAGAAAAGAAGTTTGAACTGTGGGGGAATACGAAAGAACGAAAGTAAGAGAGAAGAGAGAAAAAAAAGAGAGTAAGATTAAGAGAGAAAGAAAGAAAGAAAGAACAATGTGGCGTGGTAATCACTAATGTGTTAATCTGCTAGAGGGAATTCAGCCATTCACACTCCACTAGGAGAATTACCTAAGGAACGACAAACCACAACCTAATTGGGGTCAATTGGGAAAGTTATGTCACAGAAATGGAGAAAAGGGGCTGTTTTGTCCAAAGTAGCAGCCCTCTATCTCTTAATCATGAACGGCCTACTTGTACCTTGTAGTATTTTGCTACAAGGAAAACCTGCAAGGATCAAAAGTCTTAAGCTCAAACTTTTGAAGTTTTCGGGGAAAATTATCTACAAGTAATCATGTGCACAAATTAAGCAAAATCTAGCTAGCAAGTTTTAGAAAAAGCTTAATATCTATTTTACGCCTGAGTAGACACCAAACTGAATGAATCTGATATAATTCTTTGAGGTATTATATTAAAGAAAAAGGATAATATAATGTTCCGCTCAAACCACTTGAATTCGAGCGACGCTTTCTTAGCAGTGAGAAGAAAAGAAAAGGTTTCAGAACGGATGCTTGTGAGATTTCTACTCTGTGTATTTGAAGTCGATGCTTGCTCAAATATTGAGTATATTAAAATAAAACGAATCACGGCATTTAATTGTTCACGAGATTTTTTTGTACGTAAATCCCTATATACATTTAAAACCCCATGTGTTTCCCATAGCAAGATAATTGATTACAATAAATGCAAACCCGCTGCATGTAAACACTTTTTTTTTTTCAAAAATGGAAAACTAAAGAAAAAGTTAGAAAGAAAAAAAAAGGAAATGTGCAATGAACCTTTTTTTTAGCCAGCAAAGATACTTCCCTTTGCCAAGTACAAAAGATATTAGACAAGTGTTATAAAGAAGAAAAACAAACAGACACACTTTTCCTCCTCTTATTTAAAACAAGTAAAGAGAATAATTATAAAAAACTATCACTATGTGAAAAAGAACATTTTCATTACATAGTGAAGTTTCAGAAGTTTTCGCTACTTGTCTTTCAAATAAAAGGGAAAAAGTGATTTTGTCCTTCTTTATAGTACTTGTCTTATACCCCGTGTGCTTAGCAAAGGGAAGTAATTTGGGTGACGGTCAAAATGATTCATTAAATACCATAAATATATTTGTATTATGTATATATAATTTAATATAACTACAATATGGGAAAATCACAAATACACTTGTAGTTTGTGCACTACGTTATACCCTGGTATGCTAAAGTAAAAACCTTTTATCGTGAAAACTGCCCAACTAGCATCTCTGCCACTACCACTCATTATCACATAACTGTAACGCAGTCGTGGTCTGTGACCGGAGACAAATCTTGATACAAATATATGACGTTTTCATCAATTTCTTATTCCATAAATTGCCAAACACATTGAATTGGCTAGTAGTTATGATTCATGGTGTTCCAACTAATAAACATATTTCCCACCTTTGGAACGTGAAAAGGGAGCCTAATTCGTGATATTGTTATGCTGCGTTGAAAATGGAGGCTGTTTTGATTTTAAGCTCATGAGTATCATATATCTATTTCATCAGTTAGTGTGAAATCTTATTTATGAACTGAAACGTAATGCGCTTGATTGTGAGATCTAAGGTGTAACATATGTAAAACACCTGTCTCTTGTCCTTTCATATAAATTTAGGCAAGCGTTATTCAGTATCAGTTCATAGTTGTCATAGCCTTATTCCATCTCAGAAGAATGCGAAAGCTATACCGAAAAACACTGACTTCGATAATGGCAATCTTCTTTTCCCCACAGAACAGTTCGAAAGTTATACCAAATAACACCGAAACCTTATTCAATATCAGACACTGAATATTATTTCAAAAGATTTATCATGTCTGATGTGAATTTCAAAGGCACCATGTAGTTAAGGATACGATATAATGCATCAGGGAGAGGAATAAATGTGGATCCATCATTGTTTTGCTATGACTGACATTCAAAGTAAAATAGAATATCAGCCACCACGTGCTTCAATTCCCAAAAATTCACTGTTTTGTATAAACAACTTCAACAGTTACATCACTCTACACTCGAAAAGGGGTATATCTCTTTTGTAGGGATATACTTGTCTAATATTGTCTGGTTATCGACTGTACCACAGGATTAAGCTTGACTCAGATATGTCATCCAGATAACCAAACACAAAATCCGTAATGATTTTATACATTGTCACGAGCATTCTAACGCTAAAACTAAAACACACATTTGTCAAGTAAAGCCGGAATAATTTCATCAGCGTCTCTGGGAACCGAGCGGGTCATAATAATAATTATGATAATATATTATAAGTCAGTTGTGATTATAATAAGTTACCGCCATGAGTCTAAATCTCGAGAGGAAAGAGGGGGAACTTGGACAGAAACATAAAAAAGGACTAAGACTTAAATCCACAGCATAATCATTTTATCATCATAGCCCTCATACTTAAACGTTCATACTGTTGCCTCTTCTTATTGAAACTGATGGCATTAATTGGCCATCTGAATTTCCGTTGAAAGGACAAACTGAATGCATAAAGTTGTTGAGATTTTGGGTTTAACAAGTAGCCAGAATCAGATCCAAGAGTTTGAAATAATTTCCTTAAAGAGAGAGGTAAATGCCTTGGAGTGGAGGGGCCATCACACTCCCGAGGAAAGATGGGATTCTCAGATAAGACAGAGATGAGCATCTCTTCAAGTCTTTGTCTATTCATCACACGTGAATTGGTGTTATCTTTCTTGATTAAGCCTCTCTTTCATGTTCTTGTGGCCTCTTTTTTTCTGAACGCTATAGAGCCGGGGATAGGGTATTGCTGTATTGGCAGCCGACAGAGATAAGCCGATGCTTCAATATCTGCAGTTCCATGTAAGTTTTGGTCTCCTGTCTTGGACACTTCACTAGTGTGTTTTTGAGCCAGATGAGCATAGTATTATTCAACGTTTTTTTTTTGGCGTGTTATCTACGGTACCACTTGCGACAAGCAAGGAACAAATATCTTGCTAGCCTTCAAAGACCACTCTCAGGGTATCATGCATGCATTTATCTCATAACCTGATATTATTACACTTCCCCATGGAATATTTAACGTTTGCCGAAAATGGTAACTGTTGCGTTCTATTGTATCCCATCAGTTGCCCGTGAAGTCTTACCGAATTTCAAGCTTTATAACGGGAGAAGTGGGGTGAGGGGGGGGGGGGGGGGGGGGGGGAAGGGTCGGTACCTGAAAACTTTTTTTTTTGTTTTGCCTTTGACCTTAAATCAGTTTACTGTGCGTTTGTCTGATTCGGGGAATATGTCGTGGAAAACTTGCTAGAATATCTGGCTGCCATGGACATGGCCGCCATCTTAGACTTAGCCCTGTTTTTTTTTTTTTCAAATCTATCTCTTCTGTTCTACCATACCAAATCGTCCCAAACTTTGCATGCTATTTTTAACGTCTAATTTCTAAATAGTAACACAAGCAAACTGAATTTCATTGATAGCGTTGTTTTAAATGCATTTTTGAAAATGCCCTATATCAAATAATATGTACAATCTTGGCATTTGTATTCATTATTTTTTTTTCTTTCTCAATAAGTTTAAAGAAAAAGTTCGAGTCACTTTTTTTATTATGTCAAGGAAAGTATGTGAACCACATATGGTGAAAATGGTACGTTTTGAAGGAGATAGAAAAATAAGGGGGTGGGGT
>JBCEWB010115454.1:0-21109 GCA_039654565.1 Peronia peronii
AAATTTTGGCTACTGCAGTCTAAAGAACTTTTAATGTAATGTTTTTGTTTTGTAGTAGTGCTGTAGATATAGCAACATTCAGTGGCATAACTATATTATGGTGACTTTCAGGTCTAATCTTTAAACAAACAAACAAACACACACACAAATAGTCAATCAAAAAAGCATACAAAGGTCATGAAACTGTGACTTTTTTCGCATTATTTTCCAAGAATAGAAGCCATATTCAAACAAATTACTCAATCTGGAGCGCCGGGGCTATTTTAAAATGTTCTGTTTAAATACACAGCCTTTAAGGCTCCGGCAAAAGTCGCAACTTCGAGCCGGCCAATCTAAAAACTTAAACAGAAGAAACAAAGAAGCATTTTTGCACAAGATAGAAATTGTTGGGGGGCAGCCTTTTCTTCTAGCCTCCATTAGCGGAGGCCTTGGTTTGTAATGGCTTATTATCGGATACTTTTGGAATTTGATGTGAATCTACTACATGGATAGATGGATAGATGGATGGATAAATGGATGGATGGATGGATGGATAAAAGGATGAATGGATAAATGGATGGATGAAAGCGCGTTTGGGTGAATGGAGGTGGATAGATAGAAAGATAGATGGATAGATTTAAAGGGTGGATGAATGGATGGATGGAGGGTGGATGAATGGATGGATGGATGGAGGATGGATGGATCGATGGATGGATGGAGGATGGATGGATCGATGGATGGATGGAGAATGGATGGATGAATTGATAGGTGGATGGATGGGTAAACGGGTGATGGACGGATCTATGGATGGGTGATTGGATAGATGGAAAGACAGACATATGGATGGATTTAAAGGGTGGATGACGATGGATGGAAATGGATGGCTGAATGGATGGATGAATGGAATTAAAGATGGATGGATGGATCGATCGATGGATGAGTGAATGGATGCGTCGATGAATGAATGGATGCATTGATGCGTAGATGAATGGATGGATGGATAGATGGATGGATGGATGGATGGATAATGAAGAGTAAATTATAGATTCACGTGGATTTTCTGACTTGCACACAAACGATGGATAATAGAAAATGACTTCCACTTGAAGTAGAAAAACAAAAGGATGGGAAAGTAGGCTAGCTGGCGTGATCGTGGTGGTCACCTTCTGTTTATGTACCATACAGACATCTATTGCGAGAAAGAGTTGTGGGATTGCTTTGCTAAATCTGCTGGTTTTTTTTTTCCTCTCTACCGCTTTTTATAACATTATTATAACAATCATTTACATATGCTTTGATTTATTTATTTTTGATTTCTCGTTAACCGTGGGAGTATTGACGGACCAAATGCTCATAATATCTATGAATTACTTTCCAAATAACATACAATGATTAACAAGGTATTGGTCCTGTAATGCCAGTTTTATCTAATCTCACAAACAGTACATTCTCATTTTTTTCTTGAACAGGAATATTTTCTGGAATAATATTTTGAAACATTGCCATGCCAGTAGTTTCTTTTGTATACAGTTAAATGCCGCGTTTCTTGGAGTGATTACATTTTGTTCTCTAGTTAAGATAAGACAGTCATAGTCTCCCCCTTATCTTTCTGTCTCACTATAGAAGGCTCGACCACACACTAATAGTCTGTAAGCCGATCTGTTGTCCCTGTTTTTAAGCAAGTTAGTGCACAGGCAGCACTGAAACTATCTTATATTTTGCTATTCTAACGGTTGAAGTTTAGAGGGAAACAACAGAGATGCCCACTCACTCTACATATAATAAGGATTAAGAAGAAGACGGTGATGACGAAGAAGATAATAGCACAAGAGGAGTAATAAAAAGAATGCTAACATCAGTATGGACAATCACGACTATTAATGTTAATCCCGCACCCACATTCCCAACTTTTTTTTTTGGATAGATTTCCTTTACAATTTTTGATTATCCAATTTGCACACATCCTTCGATGTCTTTCGTAACTGGTAAACGCATTCTACTTTACTAAGATGTAGGAGCAGTAGAGCCGTTACATCCAACACAGCACAAAGAAAGGGAGACAGAGAGAAAGAGAGAAAGAGAAAAAAAATCAGATTATCTGCAAGAAATGGAAGAAGAGACAAAGGGAAAGTAGGACTAAAGTAAGTAAAGAATATTTCATTTAAAAAAAGCCGTCTACCTCCGGAACACATGATTATGAGGAGATTATATTGCACTTACATATAAAGGAACAAACAAGACATGAGAGAGTTGATATGTTAGTCATTTGAATGTAAAATTGAAGAAGGACAACAGATCAAAGATGTTACTAAGAGAAAGAGAGAAACTGAGGTAACAGTCAATAATAGAAAACTGACTAAACTAAAACCTAAGGCCGAGACATAATTATAATTAAATCATGTATCTCAAACTTTACTGAAAGAGCAATTGTAAAGAATGAAAAAGGAAAAAAAAAAGAAAAAAAAAAAAGGAATGAAGATGAAAAGTGCCCCCCCCCCCCCTCCTCCCTCCACCGCCCAACCACCCCACCTCAGTGCAAACGTTCGACACATGGTATGTTGTTACAAAATGCTAATTTAAGTGATTGTCTTTGTTTGTGATTTAATTAAATTTTAATTTATATGCATTATAAGGTAATATTTGGTATCAAACTGCACTAGAATTGGAAGCACGATCGATCTGCAAAGTCAGATTTGTGAAATATTGAGTTTCACACCCACCGTTTTTCTTAACCTGAGTCCCCGGTTAAAGGCCAAGTAAGCGAAATTCAGGCTGAGTGTGGGTGGCAGTATTTTTTGTTTTTGGTCACAATAACCATAACCCATGTGACGTCACACATGACAGAGGAAAATATTTAACCAATATAATTAGGCCTGTGCATGATCGTTCATGATAACCGGTTACATCGATCATAGACTCATAATCGATTAATCGATTATGATGACCGAAGATCGGTTACGTTGTCGGTCATGATCGACCATGATTAGCAACACCGGTGTCTTTGATCTCGGGAAAACTCCGTTCGTCGGCTACAGGCGTTTGTCTCAGTGCCACCTTTCTCATACTCCTCCCCCTATATTATATGACCCTCTTGCTTTACTAGAGAGAGCAAAAAGAAAAAAAATATGTGCTGTTTTACTCAGCATTTAACCCTAGAAGTGCCAAAAGGGCGAGCGGCCGATGTGTTACTTATTGTACTTTGCGTAAGAATTACGTTTTAGATAGCTGTAATACAGTGAGAAGATATTCATTTCATACGTGTAAATGTAATGCTATTTGTGTCAAACTGCACTAGAAATCGACGTCCTATCGATCTGCAGAGTCAGATTTGTGAAATATTGTTTTTCTTAACGTAAGTCCCCGTTCAAAGGTCAAGTGATCGAAACTCAGGCTGAGTGTGGGTGGCGGTATTTTTTGTTTTTGATCACAATGGACTAAGGTCAAGGTCATAACCGATAATCATAACTGATGTAACGTCACACATGACAAAGAGGAAAATATTTAACTGATTATAATAATCGATCATCGTCGGTCATGGAGTCGATAAATCGGCTAACTGTCAGTCACGAACATTGTCAGTCATGGACAGGCCAAGATATAATAATCGATCATCGTCGGTCATGGAATCGATTACTCGGTTAACTGTCGGTCACAAATACTGTCGATCATGCACAGGCCTAATGACAAGCGTGCCCACTTTAAGAGGAGGAGAAGGAATTGGGGGGGGGGGGGGGTCCTGAAAGTGCTTTTTTTAAAACTTGAACTGGATACTTTCTTCTTCTTCAAATTCGAATTCAGTATGCTCAAATCAGAGGACATGTGTGGATTTATTTTTTTGTAGTATGTCTGGTTATCTTGACAACTCCACGATATTGGACATTATGTCTTGAAAATAATCTATTTTTAAAAGCCTAAGGCTCCTAGAGTAGTGAATGTAATCATTTGAAATTTTGCACACTAATAAAAAGATAATAATAATAATAATAATAATAATAATAATAAAAACAACAACATTAAAAAATAGCTTTATATTCAAAGATTTGTTTTTTGTTTGTGTGTCATACAATTTCTGTCATAAATTTTGGTATATTTCTCATTTTCTGTCAAATATCCCATTTTCATGAAGCGTGAACAAAATTCAGAATGTAACCTTGCAATCCTAGGAAAGTGAGACTATCTTGGCCAGTCTGGTGAGAAGAATTTCTGTGGGTAGAAATCTTGGAATTTGGGAAATTTTGTCTGGACAGTGATGTCTCCACCTACTCTCTCTCCAATTTTTAATTGTTTTAGGTTCTTTAAGGTTCTTCGTGACCTCCAAAATATGTTCACCCTCATCTGACAAGACATAAGGTCGAGCGTCCCTAACCAGAAGGCCAAGAGACCTTTGAGTCAGCGAAAAAAATGCAGGTTCTAATCTTGGAATTTTTCCCACTGCCCAGTAGGATTTGAATTTCAAACTGCAATGCAAGCTTTTTGCCAGGGAACAGGCACACAGTTTTTTACCCATGGCAATATCCTCCTAATGTGAAAAACAAACTATGTCCATTAATATGGTACACTCAGGACTCTTCATATGGTTCGAGAAACAAACAAAGAAATATTGAAACTCATTTATTTTCTAGAGTTTTTGCCTTAACACAAGTGGGAGTTAAACATTTGCATTGGATTTAATGAAATACAGTAACTAAAATAACCCATGTATTCTTTGCCAAATGTACAGATTTAAAAAAAATGAGAAAATAAATATTTGAAAGAGCACTGGAAGAGCAACAGGTTTGGAAGAGAATATGAGGGGTCAGTAACAGCTTTGACACATTATGTGAAGTTTCATGTTGTTTTAACAGCTTGTCAGAATCTAGAACATGTACAGATTTGAAACAGATTTGGAGGTGCATACAAAACATTGACACATTAATTTTTGTGAAGTTTAACATAATTACGGATCTGGAAGCTTGTGAGAATGAACATGCAGATTAGAAAAAAAAATATAAATCAACATACAGATTTGGTATGGCTTATCAGAACTTCCTTATAGATTTGACAGAATTTGTGATGGACATCATATAGATTTGATAGAATTTGTGTAGGGCCATCATGCAGATTTTAACAAAATGTGTGAGGAATATCCTACAGAACTGACAGATTACGAGAGACATTGCAGGACATCATATAGATTTGACAGAACTTGTGAGTGACATCATACAGATTTGACAGAACTTGTGAGGAACATAATATAGATTTGGAAGAGCTTATGAGGGACATCATACAGTTTTGAAAGAGCAAACTAAGGCTGAAAGTCCAATGAAAGTCAATAGATAGATCTAGGCAAATACTATGTTTAGATTTTTATGTCATCGTATGTAAGATAGCCCTATACATTACAAAGCAAAGTATGGCTGACATAAATAATAAAAAAAACAACATGTAAATACCACATAACAGATTAAGAGGTGCATTGAAATGCTAGGAAAACAGGTCATGCTGGTTGGATATATTAACAATATATTACTGATACAATGTGATCACTTAAAGTCAACTCACTTAAAATAAATCCAGGCTTAAAGTCAGCCCATCTTGGCAGTCCTTTTATTTTTTTTCTTTAAATCTTTGTATTGGATAATGTCAACCTTGTATAAAGTCAACAATTTTTTTGATCCCAAGGATTTTTACCACACCCAACTGTAAATGGTGGCAGAGGAAAAAATCAGACGGCACCTGTTGGCAAACACTGTACAAAGAATAATATTTAATTTGACTGTTAAACAGCCAGTTTGCAAGTGAGAATAAAAATTGGTGTAAAATCATTCAAGAGATGAAATAATGCTTTGTGATCAATAGAATACACAATATACAAAAACAGTTTTCTCTGTGCTGTCAGGTATCAAGCATCATGATGTAAAAATCTTCAGGGAGACTCATAAAATAAAAAAATATACAAATATATCAAATTTATATATCAAATAACAATATACTATTATTTTGCATATTATCAATGTTACAAAGCTATCACTGGAAATCTCAAACCAATTGTCTCATTTATATTTCTGCAGGATTAGAAAATAGGAATCAGAGTCATCTCTCTCCCAAGAAATGAAACATTTAATCAAACTTATGGATCAAATCATCAACAGATGCATGTAATTACATTTTCTATCTTGCATAAAACATAAGACAGCCAATTAAACAAAAGTGCTAAATTTTCACCTTCCAAAAGTAGAACTTACAGAAAGACAGCCAGTCTGAATTAACAACACTGTGCCACACATGTGGACCTTACATTGTTGGTAACACATTCTAAAGCTTAGTTCCAACAGGAAATAATCAAAAATTTAGTTTTTAAAATTATTTTTTGTTTGTTTTTCACTCTTCAACTCTGGCAAAATCAGTTTTGTTGAGTTCTATCAGACCCACTGACAATGGCTTGGACAACTGTGCCACATCACATATCATCATCTTGTTTTCATAGGCCAATCTTCTTAAATGCAGTAAAATTTCATGGCATACAATCTGATGATATGTGTTCTGAAGCACTGAACTTCATATTTATCCATATCCATTTCATGCTCACAGCATCCCCTACAGGGAGTTCTCATCTAGAAGATGAAACACTGGCTGCCCCAAGCTGTGCTACAGAGACACCATCAAGAGAGACATGAAAGTTCTTGACACTGACACTGAGTCCTGGGAGAACTTTGAAGGCAGTTGCTCAAGGTAGAAGAGTACTCTGCTGAACAGCTCAAGTTGGGGGAGGAGAGGCTGATGCATGTAGCAGAAAAAACATGCATGCAGAGAGGAGTCCTACTACCTCGACAGATCAATGCCCCAACATGTGTAACCTTTGTGACAGAGACTGCCATTCCTGTAGTAGTCTCTACAGCCACAGGCCACACTGCTCCAGCTGAGCAGACAGCCAGGATGGATGCAATAACAACCATGATCAAAACTAACCAATGGAGCCTCCCTCCCTTCCCCCTCCCTCTGCAATGTCACTTTAATACATATGACCAAATTACAGTTTCTAGACAAGGAAGTGATGCAGCAAGTTGATTTTAATACTGTGAAAACATTTAACACTTTACATGTCAAGGACAAGACAAAAAAGTTGTGAAATATGCACAAACACTTTCAGAAATAACAATATTCATTTCAAAGACCTCATATATCTGTCTCTGGTGATTAACCATTAGGATCTTCCTTAACTATCGTGTTCCAAACTGAAGTTTACAGATAAAATGAAAAGTCTCAGGATATATCTCGATGTCTTGGTAGAGCATGTGTTAAACAGGCAGGTATTGACATGGGGATGAAAAAGGCGTAAGGTCAAACTATCTTAACTCCGGGATGGGCCAATAAAATGACAGTACGGACAAAGGGAGATTCCAACTGTATAAAATGTTCAAAGCAGAATCACAAAATGAAAATTTCACAGTACAAGACATGTTACTCAATTCCAGTGTTAGTTTGCTATAGATCTAATAATCATTTCACCAAATGAAAATAAATAATGATAATAAGACAATAAAGAAATTTGTTCAGGGGTATAATGCAGTTTATGTTTGCTCTTGTAGAACAAAATAAAAGAGGAGAAAAAGCAACAATATTTAAATTTGAATCTTTGAGCTCATGAAGACCAGCTGGCAACTGTACAATGTTCTACTTGATTAAAAAAAAAATTGATTACAAAATACATTCATCATTTCTTTTTTTAATGATGACTGCTCTAGATTTTAAAAGTTTCTCAAATTTTTTTCCTTGTGCGGAGTGACCAATGCAGCATATGGTCACCACAGACCACAAGTCTACTTGGACCAGGTAAATAATTGTAGTCAATTAAATTGCACCTCCAATATATATAGCTGTATGGCCCCAATAGCCCCTTTTAATAAATATTTGTTTTGTTACCGAAAAGGCCTGTAACCAGCACAATTCTCAAGTCAACAAGATTTTTCACGTGAATATAATACAAATTATGTGGCCACATGGTTTCAGTAGACTTTCAGTCTACTGTGACCATAGGGCCTCAGTAACCACTACCTTTTTTATTTTTTTATCAGAAACAAAGAAGGAGCTGACAAATGGGGACACTACTGAACAAGCATTTTCAAGAAGAAAAAAATAATAGCTTTTGCTCTCTGACTTGAAACACTTCCATGGAAAATTCTGAAACATTCACTTTTTGCTTAATATTAATTATTTCCCACAGTTTATTTTTTTTCAAGAATTTCAAGTTGGATGAATAAAAAAAACAAAAATCCTGTTTAATACCTCAAAGAACTAGTAAAGAAAAGTAACCTGACTGACTCACCAAAAAATAAAAAGGACTCAAAAAAAAAAACGCTTGGTTAAAAATGCCCTCACCATGCCTAAAAGTTATTTTGTACAAAAAGGCAGATCTAGTTGTTTTTCGACAAACAAAAAAAAAACAACAACAAAAAGCAAAAAAAAAAAAAAAGAAAACAACCACAGCTTCAAAAAAAACAAACTTTCTTCCATTCAGCAAACCAGGCAATAATATTATAATTTCAAACAGAAGCCAGTCTCTCAAACCACATACAGATCAAGCTTGTATCAATGGCAGAATCACAATGTCATGGTTAATATGCTGATGATAGAATTTTTTGTATTGTCCGTGCTTGTTCATTGGATTATTTTGGTAACATAATGCAATGATTGTTGAATCCTTACAACCTTGGAATGTTGCATCAGTCTAGGCACATCTCACAGGAGCCATGGCAAAGAATCCACTGCTCACTGCAATTGAACGAAAACATCCTCACAGAATTTGTTATGGATTTAATCATAAGGCCATCAGTTAAATGTGTTTGCTCGGCGAGGTGCATGAGTGCTTTGATGCAACGGGGGTGAGTATTTAGGCGGGGTTATTGGCTCACCCTCCTCATTCAAGTACAAAGATTCATACGATGGTGGTGGTTCATTCATGTCTCTTAAGGAATCTGTATCACTCTCATGAGCGGCATCCGCAAGTTGGCTTGTGGATGATGGATTTGCTGTAGCTCCTGATGGTGTGATGACTGTAACCACTGGGTTTGGGCTGCTGGAGCCATTTCGAACGTTGACGCCGTTTGCTTCGGTATCATCACCATTGGTAGTGAGCCGGTCACGTTCTCGAGGACTGGTCTGGCTGGTACTGGTGCGGTTCCTGGTACTGCTTTTGTTCCGCAAACAATCGCAGCATTTGGTAGCTCTGAACAGGACAAAGGTGAGGCCGATGGCTGCCAAGACTCCTATGACTATTCCTGCAATACGCATGATTTTTTCCTGAGACAGAACTGAAAAACAAAAAAGATATAGTTTTTTAAGGTCGAGGGAGCCACCGTGCAAAACTGAACTCAAATATCTATAAGAATAGTTTTGTTACACTTACAGGTAAGGAATGCTATTGAGACATCTGGTCACATTTGTAATCTCTGTCTGCAAATTAACTGCATATGTTATCTTTTCTTTTTCAAATCAGACGCTTGCCCTTTTTCAATAACACCAGCTCACTGAATTTTTCTGTCCTTATCTCGCTTTGCTTTCCTGTTGACAGCCTCCAACAATAATTACCGAAGACTGTACATCTCGCATTGGACATACATATCTCAACAATTTCCCACCTATTTTTCGAAACATTTGAAAACTGCTCAGTGAGACTCAAATGCTGAAAACTCCTATCTCAAGGATGTTAATATGTTTTATAGAAAAAGTAGGGAAGAGCTTTGTGTCCTATCTTTCTACTCTGTGCACTCAGAATACCATGTAAAACTGAAGTATTTCTGCGGGTGCAAAAAAGCTAACATCAGTCATAAGTCAAAAAGAAGAGAGTAATTGGAGTGAGAGAAGAGCAATGGGGTGAAAGAAAAAAAAAACAGTGACAGAAAAATCAGTGAAGATTTATTTTTACAGGATGTCCATGTTTGCTTCCCTTATGATAACCTCGGAAGGCATTTTCATCATAACCGATCCTATACAAAGTTGTGTTTCAACATAATTCTCTCACTTAGCGCTGATCCTTTCTGTCCCATCTCTACTGATCTTTATAAGTTGTTTTTTTCTATCCTGATTTCTGGCCTACAAATACAAAACTACATGGGCAGTGCATAAACAAAACAAAAACAAACCAAAACAGAATAAACTAAGGTCACTCTTTCAACCAATGTACCAGTGAAGGAAAAAAAAACAAACACAACTGAAAGGGAGCCATCAATCTGCAGAGGACTGAGTACAAGTCAACTTTGAAAATTAACAAAAAAGATTGAAAAAAAACTTCAGAGCCTTCTGGGCATGACAATACAATGTTAGATCACCTTTCCCATAACTATCATGAAGTAAAGATATCAACATGAAAATATTTTTTATCTGATTCTTACCAATTCCAATGCTGTCCATTTTCATCATACATGTAGTTAGGTAACATCTAATTGATTATGCATGTAAAAGATTGAAAAAAAGAAGAGAGGAATGATCTGAAGAAGAAATGACGAAGGACAACAAGTAAACAGACAAGCGAATAAACAAAAATGCAGTGGACAAAACAAACAGCTCTCTCCCTGCTACTTTAACCATTCTCACCAGATTTAGCCATGTAGGTCATACTGAACTTCCGGTCTCCCTCCACCTCCCCCCTCCTGTAGACGACCAACATCTCTCGGTCAGAGCTGGTGTATTCCTGCGGTGTCTTGTCACACAGCCTGGCCAGCTGAGGAGCTTTTGTCGTTTTCCCTGAAACAGACCAGCATAAGACTATCATAGCTCCCTGTAGGTTCTGACGGCTCTCATTTTCATGACATAAGTCATTTTCAGCCCTTTTGGGATAAAGAGAAAAAACTGTTTATAGCACAAATCATTTGATAAGGTATGCCATGAAGACTCTACTGAATTTATACCTAATCCCACAACTGCACTTCTTTTTTAATGGTACTTTCTGACAGCTCCCATGCTCAGGACTGCCATGCATTTTCATACAGCAATGATGATATGTTAAGCGATCCTGAGAATTGAGTCCGATATCAAAGTAAACACAAAAGGGGTGTTGTTTAGAAAAATGGGGTTTACTGATCATGGAGCCAAAGAGGTTAAATTTGACTGCGAATCTCTTGGCAAAAAAGAATCATAGCTAAGTGAATTCTGTTGGGTATTTTTGAACTTTTAACATGATGGGGCATTAAAATATACAAAGGCTTTATTATCTTTTGTTCTTTTCCATTGCATCCACGAAGAAAAAAAAAGTAAGCTAAATAAATAATAATCTTCATTTTAAAATTGTTCCATTTTGGGTCATTTCTTTGCAATCTGTGGGACAAAGGGGAAAAGGATTTCTTAATGGCAACGAAAGGCTACATGACACAGTTTTTAATCATAATCTACCATCAACAGGAACTTCTTCATGAATTTGTCAAACTGCGTACTAGATTGGATGGTCGACTTGCACATTAGGATGGTTGAATTATGAGCCTGCATGCAACATAAAAGAGGGGCAGAGACAACAGATTTGGGCAAGATTTTGAAACAAAACCAGCGAGAATTCCTGCAGAAAACAAGTTTACAACCAGGAAGTGAGGTAAACATGCTGCATTTGCAGTCTCTCGATTAGGCAAGGTAAGATAAAATATAAATGCTTTCAACATTAGAATTTGGCTTAAGTCATTTGACACATCAATCTGGGTAGGAATGGGCTAGTTTATGCTTATGCCATTAGCCGGTACTGTCAATTTTGCCTTTAGGGCATCAATCTTACACTTCAAACTACTATCTGGATCCAACTCAATGCCTAGATTCTCAGCACTTCACACAAACAAGCCAATAAGATCCTGCTTCTTAAAACCATTTATCTCTCCCTCATAAATAATCTTGGACCTCTGAACAAGATTTGATCTTAAGTCCATGGTCACCATGGAAAACAATAATTCCATAAAATACTGATAACTTACTGGCAATCAAGTACATCAACACAATCACAATGAAGACTAAGCGCTACTATTTACATGATTTTGCCTCATTTCCGGTAAGAGCTGGAAGTCACTGGTTTCGGCCAGAAATACTACTCACTACTACTATTATTTAGAGAATATCTAGGTTCAATTGTTATGAGTCTGTCATTTATAGAAAAGAGTAAGAGGGTCTGTAAGAGGGTCAAGCGAAGAAGTGATACAAGCTTTAACGGTCGATGGAATTTTCCCAAATCTTGCCCAACTCTATTTACACAATTGTGAGTAAATCTATTATTTCAGGATTACTGCTTCTAACCAAATCCAGATCAAGGGAAATGGCCTAAAAGATTGAACAAACTTTATTTAACTCAGCAAACACTGGAGTGAATTGAAAATAGGTAAAGGTACAACAGATTCTTTTGTGAACAGGACATAGGAAGAAAAAAACAGGCATGAAACAGCTCTGTCTTCACTGGTCTCTCCAAACTGGAGAAAGAGCTAAAGCTCTTTTGCATGAGTACGGGAGACAAAAGCAGAAAACAAAGTGAGAAAAATTAACACAATTCCACTGCTTTTCACTCTCATCAAATATTGGTGTACTTTCAGACGTGAAAGACATTGCAAAAGCCAATATAAGTAATTGCCACTGCAAACCCAATGGAGAAACAAGCTGCTTCAGTTGTCTATACAGACATGAAGAGTCACAGAAGTAATAGTTTAAGTTCCAACTAACTGATTAATATCAAAGAAAGTAAAATCGCTTAAAAAGTTTGCTTCTCATACCGTCATAGATGTTGACACAGTCTCCTGTCTCTGTAGAAGTCGAATTTTTCAATTGAAACACAGGAAAGCTCACTTTTACAACTTCATCCTTGTCTGATGCACTTATGATCCATCGGCAGGTTTCCCCTCTGCATGGATAAATACAGAAACATGTAGATAACTCAACAGTTTGCAGTCTAAGGGTCTGCTGTTTACTTTGTGTTTTCATCTCCTATAATTATGTTGCATTACTAAATAAAATGAATCTGATATTCAAGTTTTCATGTACAGATTCACTGGTATCAGTGCAAAGCCAAAGATTAGTTTATGTAGATGAGTCCAGCTAAAATCAATTCTTGGAGGCGGAACAAAATTGTTGACATAAATCAATACAAAGATATAAAGGAAAAAAAAAAGGACTGCCAACAGGGGTTGACTTTGAGCAAGGTATTACTTTAAGTGAGTTGACTTTAGGTGGACTGCACTGTATATTTAAAAAAATAATAAAAAAAAGAACTGAAAGAAGGGTTGACTTTAAGCGAGTTGACTCCTTCAGTGGACTGTACTGTACTTTATTTTGTAAAAAAAAAAAAAAAGATATAGCTGGCAACACTAGGTCCCAAGATTCAAAGTTAATTCCTCTGACCCAACAGTCATAATTTTTTTTAGATGAAGCCCTGCAAGAGATCTGACCCATTCCATTCAGTTGTGAAACAGGCTTTCCTTCCATGTCAGACTGACAGCAGCTTGTAGAATGACTAAGGAACATGTGTTAGTAATATCTGCAATCACCTGGGCCTGGGACACAATAAACAATTATCAAAATTTGTAAGTCTCTCTTACCACTTGAATGTTATTAAAGGTCTTCATTGGTGCATATTTATACATCATGCTCACATAAGCCCTCTTGAGGAATCTGAGATTCAGGCATATTGTATTCTGTTTCTTATAACTTCATTGGACAAATTCTTATTTTACACACCAGGTATCTTGGTTGCCAAAGATTTCTCTCTATTACAAGATTGTGTGTCAAAATATACAATAACAGATATTGAACGACCAAACGAGATGATTCAGATGTCAAAGCTTAGCTGGATAGAGTTAATGGTAGCCAATAGAAAGGAACTTAGTGTAAAGTGTACTGTAACATATCCCTGGTGGAGTGATGAAACCTCGTAACCCCAGATAGGAAAATTTTACAGGAGAAACAAAAAACTGATTTACTATTGAATAATAAGGCATCACTAATAAGAAATCACTTTTAACAAATTTATATGGCTATGTGGTGGGATGCGAGGTTTCATTACATTATTTTGTCATGCGGGCGGGCAGGAGGGTTGTGAGGTTTCATCACGACAGAGTTTGTGGGTTGCGAGTTTTCAGGCAGCTCATTTGGTTGTATGTAAGCTGTGTGAATTGTTCGAAGCCACAGAAACTGATAAAGATATTTTTTTCAAGACCGATTAATTTGAATTTGAGTCCCGGCCAACTCAAGTTCAAATAAATATTGGAGGTCAGAAGAGCAACGGTGGCCACAAAACACAAAGTGGAAATGGGTTTGGTAACATAATGCAGAGTTTGGCTTTGAATCTTCATACAGATTAGCGATTAGTGTAGTTTGTAAGAGTGTGCTTTGGCAGGACTAGTTACTTCCATTTAACTAAGAAGTACAAATTAATGAACATCTATATGCAGTACAGTCACTGATTTCACAAGGGAGGGGTTTCAGGAGGGACGTAAAAAAAACAACAACAACTCATTATTGAGGAACAATTTGTCATCCCCGGAACGGTCGTAGTGAGGATTCTTCAGTGATCCAGATTTCTGAATTCTGCTTAGGAGAACAGGGTTTCCAACACACCATTCACCCAATCCAGTTAAATTTAGGACATTTTTTTTTTCTACACTGGCACCTTGTGGCTATCCCTTTTCAATGTGTATTTGAAGATGTGTTCTCTCCGCTTTTCTTCTGAATATCTTCTCTTAGTTTGGTTTTTGTCCATTATTCAAAGAAATCCATCCATCTATCTATCCATCCGTCCATCCATGTATGCATGCATACATAGATGCAAACATGCATGCATGCTTGCATACATACAAGCATACATGCACACATACAGACATGCATGCATGCATGCATCCATCCCTCCATCCATCCATCCATATATACATACATACACACATACATACATACATACATACACACACACACACACAGGGGATTTCGTAAGAGAAAAGTGTTAGTCTTTCATTACAAAGGTACTGGGCACTGATACTGTACTTACATGACTTTTTTTTTAACCCTTCTCCATGGGGAATTTTCCCACAGCCCTCGATCTTAGGGGACAGTAGGTAAGATCCAATCTTCTCGAATAGGTGTGAAAAACTTGAGTTGTGTCTATAAGGATAGGCCTGTCAGGCCGCCGTTCAAGCAAAAATTAAAAACGAACTCTTATTAAAATCTATTTGTGCCATACCCTTCTAACACAGAGGTACTATGTTTATTAGAGTTGCAAGCGACGTAAAACTCCTACAAACAACAAAACAACAACAAGTACACACATACAAACATACATACATATTTGCACACCATGTATACTAAAATGCATTGTATTCACTATAAATGCTTTGTTGGCGACAATTTAAAAGCTGAACAAGTTTGAATTGTAATGTAGAATAAAAGTCTAGTCTTGGTCTCCTTGTTATAAAACTCTCCTGGAGACCTGTAATCTTGATTGGTCAACATTCTTGAACAGATTTCCCAGACATCAGTGATGATAATTGTTGTTTTTCTTAAACCTTTCTATTCTAAGAAGATCGGATTATCTTGGCTTAAAGTGGGTGCCTGTTTTTGCTGGGAGTTTTTACGGGCAGAAATTTGTAATGTTGAAATTTTGCATGGACAGCGGCACTCCCCCTACTCTTCATCGATTTGTAACTGTCAAGGCTCTTTAATGTGCGCAACGCACACATGTGACCTCCGAAATACATTCGCCCTTATTCGAGAAGGCTAGACATCGGGTTTCTCTACCCAGAAGAAGCCAGGGGACCGTTCAGTCTCTGAAAAAATGCATGTTTTTGATCTTTGTGTCCTTCCATCCCCCACTGGGAGGACCCACGAGTCGAACTCACAACCTCACCGACTTGAGTTGTTTCCTTCCATCCCCCACTGGGAGGACCCACGAGTCGAACTCACAACCTCACCAACTTGAGTTGTTTTCGTGGCGGAGCAGACGCCAAATCACATAGCCACGGCAACCACCCTACAATGATGGAAGATGGCTGTCTGTGAAAATTTATTAGCCTTACTCTGGAATTAAGTAACTTTGAAATTTGCCCATGGTTTAGAAAACTAAATATTGTCACCATGAAGTCCGCCACTACCCTTGATCATGTCTGACTAAGCAATTACAATGTTGTGCTTCACACCCCTCCAGTGAGGACGGTGCCCACAGTACATTTAGATTCTCAGGATATATTGGTATATTGTTTGAAAAGATGTGTGTACTTCCACCACCTCTTTTGGTGACATGACCAATATGGTCATTGTAAATTGTCGTCTGGAAAGTGTGTCTGTCAACTAAACTCAGTAAGGTGTCTCTATTGGTTCCTCTCCATTGATGATCTAATAGTCATTGTCACTTACTGTTTTGAATGTGCGATTGTCGCCTTAATTCAGATATTGGTAATTATGTCTGTGTTCAATGGGTACATAGCTTGTAGCTTTGCACAACTCATTTCTTCACTTATAAACATATCTGGACTGCCTAACTGACTGAAAGAAAAATGAATGAATGAATAAATGAATGAACAAATGGATGGATGGAAGAATAAGTGAATAATTAAATAAATAAAATTCATTTCTTTTTCCGTCAGAATATAAAATACACCAAACAATGTCGATCATAATGCGCTTCAAATTAAGCCATTCATATAAGAAGGCTTATCCAGAACCCCATATCAGCATACCGCTCTCTCAAACTGGGAATGATGAAACAATGCAACAGCAGATCAGCGCACAAGGTGAGGGTTGCGAGATTTCATCACGCCAAGATATCATGGTGGTAAACATACAAGGTTTTTTTATTAGGTATTTTTAATAATTTCTATCGTGAATTTTATTTCCTGCTTTTGACACAATGTGAAGAAGACCTGGGAGAAGACATTAAGCCAAAAAAACGTTTTTCGAAAAATTTGTGGGTTATGAGGTTTCATCACTCCACCAGCGATATTTTCTTCTGAGTAAAAAAAAATAATTTACCTGCAACTTTTTTGTGCTGAGATATTAACAATGAAATTTAACTCCTGTGACCCCATGGTCAGCAAACTGATTTTCTACACACAGCCCCATTTAACATTCGACTTTACTTCACAAAATTACGCAGTTAAATATAAACACACAAACAATACACATAACAGAGGTCACTTCATCCTTTGGAAACTTACTTATCTGATGTGAGGTACTTTGTGTAGGAGTCACTGAAATGTTCCTTGGATGGATTACCGTAAGCCCAGAGTTCTGTTACTGAAGTAACACAGGCTCCATCTGTTTATGAAGATAGAAAAAAAAACAAAGATGTCATTCAATATCAATCAAAGTATTGACTTGTCATTACATGCAAGATCCATCTGTTTGTTGGTAAATTAAAAATGATCAAAGTATTGGCATATCATTACCAATAATGATTATCCACTAATCCTAAAAGTGATAGATGAAAATGCTGGCATGTCAGTGTTTCAATACTGATATTCATTCATGTTGGAGAAATGATATGTAAGATTATTAGCATAATGAAATGAGCACTGCATCACTGCAGTTGATGTATGTTATGTGGAAAATAATACTCATGCAAAATATAGTGACCAAATCAAGAGCAGAGTGACCATTTGACACCTCTGGAATTAAGTCTGATTTGTTTATACAATGAAACAATGTCTTCTCGGTGACTATCAATTTGTTGTGTGACTGAGTGAAAAAAGTCTGATGTCAAAAGGAGCTTTGATAAGAAAACAGGAGTTTATTGATCATAGGACTACAGGAGTTAGCTCTGAAGTGAATTTCTGCACACACAGTAAAGTCTTACCAAATTACTTTTTTACACCTCAGCACAATACATTCATCTCTTTCCACTCATACCCGTAACTTATATATGAAACACTGGGCATCAGATTTGTGCCATCAGCTCATATGATGTTCCCTCTACCCTCCATAACTAGAACAAATTCAGAATAAAAAAAGATTGTCCACTTTTAAATTGATAACCAGTTATAATTTGTCTTTGTCCCACGAATGTCATAACCATATCATTTTGTTTATTAATGAGGGTTATATGTGACCAGCTAGATAATGTTCTTTCGCTGGACATAAGGCTGTCACACGAAAATGATAAAAGAGGAAAATTTGACTTTTGTGTAAAATTCAAGTTCTTTTTCTTAAAAGGTAGAAAATTGGTACGGTATTTTCCTTCTTTACAAAGCTTGTTTAACAACCCTTGTGTAGGGCAAAGGGAAGCAATTAAGCAAGAGAAAAACAGCACTCTTTAATTTTCCTTTTGTCATGGAGCCACTGGCTTTCACTGCTGAGCCAAAGGATAACAGTGACTATCTCTCAATCAATCATGTCAGTGGGGATTGTTGTGAAAATTGCAATTGCAGTCTGTTGAGACACTTTTCTATGATAATCAACTTGATCCTGAATACTGACATTCCCTTAGTTCACTTAGGACGATTTGGCTTTCAAGGGTCAAACAGTAATTTGACAAAAAAAAAAAAAGAAGAAGAAAGAAAGCATGACGATGACATCAATAGAACATTAACAGGAATGAAGAGATTAAATTTGTTACCCTGTATTTGTACAATGTTTACCCTATTGCCTACACAGATATTTTATTAGATAATAACTAATAAGGGTTATTAAAAAAGAATAAACCAATATCATGACACATTGCCTCAGTTCTCAAGCATCATTATGCCATGGAATGCGTCAGTGATCATTTGAAAGACGAGTTTTCAAAGTTTTGAATACTGCTACAGGGGCGCTGTAGTCGTATCATTCTTCTGACAATGTTCAGCTTTTTGTTTATCATCAGAATGGCAAGTCCTCAGCAAAACGCAGAAACAAATTCAGTTGTCATGGTCCAGTGTGCTTTTCGAAGGTAATTCATCATTAATCCACCCTCTCCTAAGACATTAGATGGTGGTTTCAACAGTTTCAAGAGAGTGGATGTCTGTGTAAAGGAACAAGTCCAGGATGAGCACAAATTTCGGAGGAACAAGTTGCGAGAATCCATGCTGCATTTGAAAGGAGCCTTCGGAACTTCATACATCGAGCTGGCCATGAGCTTGCAATCCCGCAAACCACTATCTGGCGTATGCTAAGAAGGCGTCTACATTTGAAATCTTGCAGACTACACCTTGTTCAGGCACTTACCAATGATGACAAGAGGAAGCAGATGGAGTTTTGCTATTCGATGCTGGAGATGATGGAAGCGTAAACACACAACTGGGTAAACAAACAACTGAATGTTGTAAGAAGAATGACGCCACTACAGCACCCCTCTGACAGTATTAAAAAAACTCCTCTTTCAAATGGTCACTGACTCATTCCATGACATTCAACAATGCTTGAGAACAGAGGCAAAGCATCATGATACGTTCATTCTTTTTTAATAACCCTGTGTTCTACAACTGACAGCCTATACCATGTCTATGGATAATATTTCTTTTGAAAATGTACATTCTCGAATTCCAATATTTTACCAAGGACTATGAGCAAATTAATTGTTGGAAAAAAAAAATAGAATTTTTTTTTTTAATAACAAACAATATCGGTATTCTGCAACAAGTGGGGTGGGTTATTTACTGTTCATGTCAATTGGAGCATTTGGTCATAATATAATTGTATTAGTTCAGCATGTATCTGATCTATAACCGAATTCTGGTTTGGTGATGGCACTGATGTTCTTACTCCCGAAACAGAATTTTACGTAGGCTATCAGAATTTGAATCGTAACAAAGTCAAAAAGGCAAAGCTCATACATGCTTCTTGACTCAACCCATAGTAAAAGGCGTACCTGATCGATTATAAAATAGTTAGAGAGATCACCCTGGCTGAACAATCAGGCGTCTGCTCCTCAGCGAAAAAACCTACAATGCATGTTTGAAATTCGAATTCTAAATGGGCATGGGAAAGAATAGAAAATAACAAATTAGACTAAAGAATCTGCTTGTTTTTTTCAGTAGCTCAACAATGCATTGGCTTTTTGGATAGGGAAGTCTGATGTTTAGCCTTCCCGGAAATGGACAGGAGGTAATGGAGGTATGTTATGCATGCTGACAAACCCCCTGGCACTTAATTAAACATTACATGAAGAGTGGATGGGGATACCATTTTCCAGCCAAAAATTTCCAAATTCCCAAAAATTTGTACCCAAAAATATTCTTCTCATCAAACTATACAAGCAATTCGAGCCAAGATAATCCTACTTTTTTTTAGAATAAAAAGCTACATTCCGACAATAAATAATAGCTGCCCAGGAAGCTATAAATATACTGAGTGATTCCCGTTGGATGTGTCAGGATAAAAACACATTATAAAACACTTATAAGCGGACATACACTACATGAATGTATCTATTATCATTATTATCATTTGGTGTTCAAAATAATTTATCAATCTCCATCATCTTCATCCTCTTGTTGTTTATTACTTTTATTATCATGATTATCATTTTATTGTGTACTGAGTTAGGCATAAAGTCTGTTATCTTGTATTTCAAAACATACATATACATATACAATGATGATAATGACAATGGTAGTATTAAAATAAAAATAATCCGTGCTAATTACTAATGACATCTTGCATTTATTGCAGTCCTAGGGGATTAAACTTTTCTTGGTTACCCAAAACAGATTTTAACCCAGTCCCATAATCTAAAGAAGTAGATCTGGGCAGATCATGTTATCATTCACTATCAGCACTGAAACCCCTTGAGTGTGGAGAGCTCCTGATCTGTCAAGTGTAGCTGTAAATGACTGGCACAGGTATGTCAGTATGGTAAGGCTTAATGGCCTAAGAAAATTCTTATATGTTTAGATAAGGATTATGAGGTCACAGGGTTCCCTAGTCATTTGTTTCATGTAGTTACTTGCTTGTGGAGCAAAATACCTTATATTGATATCCATCTGATCTGACCTTGTTGACTTGTGGTTAGTCATTAGCAATGAGAAGAATGTTATTGTATTAAATTGATTTCTTTTTTCCTTTCTCTCTCTCTTTTCTTTTTGTTTGTTTTGATTCTGATCATTTATTGCTGTTTGCATTGCCACTCCACATTTGGGATTGTTGTTTTTGTTGTGACCTCTTTATATGGCTATTTTTAATCAGATGATGACTGAAAACGCTCTTTTAAATCAGTGCTCCCAATCTACATGGA
>JBCEWB010115455.1:0-11675 GCA_039654565.1 Peronia peronii
TGCAAAATGCTTATTTTTCTTACTTGTATCACATGACCTATAGGATTTTCTCTTATTTGGCAATGGGTCATATGCGTTTTCTCCATTGTATGTTTTATGTTAAGAATGTATTTCATTTTGAATTCACATTTTGTCATTACAAAGATATTTGTCATTCACTGTGTTTTAGAAATGCACATATCCAGGAGCTGCAACAGAAGATAGTGGATGCTGATGAAGGTATGTCACTCTTTCATTCCCCCATTGATTTATCTTCATGATTTTTCCCTTACTCATGAGAATACCAATTTACATATTCATACGCAAATCATACAACAGACAATTTTAACAGAGGTTCTGCCGAGCAGCATAATTTCTTTCCTTGTTGATCGGAAATGATAAGATATCAGAATTAACACACGGGATTCTATTAGCAGAAATACTGATAGGTTCACATGTTTTTTAGAAGTTTGTAACTTTGAAAAGGAGCTTGCTTCTAATTTCTTGTCATTTCATTATCCTCTTGTATTGACTGCAACTTGGAGGAGCAAAAAGATATTTAGTTTAAAAACTAAATGCTCCATAATACCGTGTTCCAAGAAAAATGCCATTTTCAAAGCCAAAAAATGCCACCAAAAAAAAAGCCAAAAAATGCCCCAAAAAGTACAGCTCACGAATTGCAACAGATTTTTATAACGTTTTCAGATAATAGTCTGCACAGCCCATTAGCGAGCATATATTAACATGAGTCTAATAACAGGTCATAGGATTAGTAATTGACCTAAACACTTTAAAAAGAAAAAGGCACTGCTCACATGGATAATCTCCAGATCCTCGCGCTATAATTATAATACAAACATGACAAATACAAGATCAACGGACAGGGCGAAAACCCGGTGTCACTGCATTTATCAAAGGTCACGATAAAGTTGATATAATTGAACGCCTTTTGTGGTACCTCAGCCTGCCAAACCGCCATATGCATGCAAAAGTTAAACAATTTATTTTTTAAGACCCTTGCGGCTAAGTCTATTCACCCAGTCACATAAGTTTCCAAAAAGAGTGTACTAATAATGATTAAAACAGGAAAAGGAGGTACACGTATTGATTGTCAAACATAGGCTCCGAAAATGATATTTAATTATGTTCTGCTGGATCATCAAGTAAGCATTTCAGAGTGGCCATATATTTAGCAATATCTTTATGTGCAGCAAGAACAGGTTTTCTTTCGTGATTTAATATCAAATTGCAAGGAATGCAAAGTAGGTAATTTGCCTCCTGAGACATATGTGCACTCCTTATACTCTGCATGTTACTGGTGTGGCGTGACCTTCGATCCACTTTTAGAAGTTTGTTTTGGTGTGTTGATGAATTGGTCCATTTCTCTTCAATTAGAGATTTAGATCTAGGCTTTAAATATCTTTCAACTATTGACTGCTCCTATCACTAAATCTAGAACTAACGATTAGATCTAGATCTAAGCTATGCACCAAAGAAACAGCAAATCACACAGTGGTCCTCTTCGTTGCAACTAATTTTTCATTCCCCGATACAACACTGATTTTTGCTTGGATGGGTAGCCATTGCATCAGTCCAGTAGGCTTTTTCAGGGTCATATCTTCATAAAGGCTATGTCAGGCAGGCCTTGAGTTGAATTTCTTTGCTGGAAGCCCTCCTCTCTTCAGTGCTTCCTCTTTACCCCTTCTTCTATATATAGCCCCTCTCCATAGCAGTAGGCCTAAATTCAGATCTAAACTATGTAGATCTATATCTGTTAAGGACACGAAGCCAGGCTTGATCGTCATCACTACTCGATCTCGATGTCTCAGAGTCCGGCTCTGGCTCACTCACATATTCTGACGCAGAATCATCATATTCGTCACCTTCAGTCTCCTCACCCGGCAAAATACAGTACATGTATTTAGATTTTTTTTTTCAAAAAGGTGGATTTTTTGTAGATCTAGACGTCTGCTGAGTGATTGTTTACATTCTGACTGTATTAAGTGCTGTAGGCTATTTAGAGGTCGACTGTAGTCGCAACAGTAGAGATCCCATTAGAGTTATTGTGATTTTGTTTTCGTTGCAGGTAAGAAAAGTTAGCCAAATTTTTTAAAATTTCAAAATCAACAAAGAATTTCTATTCACTTCCATTATTAAAATGTACAAAAATGCCGAAAAATGTGAAAAAATGCTCCAAAATGGCAAAAAATGCCAAAACGACGAAAAGTGCGGCAATCGTGCGGCAGGTAGGTAAAAATGCGGCCGCATGAAGTGCGATGCGGCTGCAATTTTCTTGGATCACAGATAATATAATCATTGTAAACATTGCTCTTTCATTTGTTGTGTAGAATCAAAGGGCAAGTCTACTTGGCAGAGTCTGCATACAATGAATGAAGCCAAATGTGCTCTCAAGTTCCTGCTTGAACAGGTATGCAAATTATATTGATGATCATAAACTGTTATTTGACTTTTGATATGTTTTGATGGCTATTTTTATGACATAGACATTTTCTTACAATTCATGCAAAACAATAATAGGTAGGTGTTCGAACAGTTCATATTATATTTTCTGATGTCCAGTCCGTGAATACAATGTTTTATTTCCTTATCTCAACAGGCCATAAATGCACGAGCAGACAATGTGAAAGCCAACGGTGAGCTGAGGAATGTCCAGGAAAAAGAGAAGGAGGACCAGGATGTAGTGAAAACACTCAAAGCTGAAATCAGCAGGCTGCAAAACAAATATGAGAGAGAGATGGACAAGCTTAGGAAGGAATATGAAGAGAAGGTGAAGTAATAGATTATATAATGATTGCATTACGTCACTATCTAGGTTTGCTGATTTTGCCAAAAAAAAGAATATACTAGGCAAAGAATAGAATTATGAAAGAACTTTTGTTTGTATTTTACCTATGTCCTTATAGCTATTTAGCTTCCTTTATGGATAATATGTTGTACTCTGAAGTAATCAGGCTTCAACATAATTTCAAATTTTTTGTTTTATTTTCAGACATTATTCCTTCTGAATGCTGACCAAGGCCTCAGCAATCAAAAGCTTCTGGATACCAAAACAAGGGAAAGGATGAAGATAATGGTAAAGCTTATATCTTGCAATTGTTTTATGGCATTGGATAGTTTTCTTGAACCAAAATAGAGACAATCATATTGCATGTTCTTCAGTAATATGACTGGGTAGATCTGCGATTTTGTGCATTTTATTTCTTTTTTTGTTTTCTTGATTTTGTATGAACTGGGGCCAGGGGAATGACTGAATTTGATTGACAGTCAGAAAGTATGATTTTTATTTTGCTGAGCATAAATGAAATGAAGCCTACTAAACCAAGACAGATATTATATAATACAAGTCAGACACTGCAAAACCCTGTAATTCTAATTGACTAGTTATGTTATGGTTTCTGTATCTGTTCTAGGAGTCCAAGATCCAACGTTTGGCCACCATTGAAGAACAGCTGCAAGAGAGAGAGAAGGAATGCGAGATCATGAAGCAGGTAGCTGACATCACAAATTTTGTTATATCAGTTATGTTCTGATTTAAGTCTGACAAGGGACTTTCCATTCTCTGTCATGCTCATTTTGAGTGAGGTGTAAATTGTTTGAATGTTCAAGTTTCAAGTGACAGAAATGTTCTGTTGTCATTAAAGGTTTGGATATAAGTATACAAATTAAGAGGATTTGCCAAGCGTATGTCATTTTCTGCTGTCACTGGTTTCTGGACTGGACTATTCTAACTATATCTTGTTTTTTGTTTCCAGCTTTTCCATTGTTGATTTGCATGATCTGTCATTTTTCATTCATTGTATTGTTTATCTCTTACTCCTCTGTTGATATCCTTTGTTTCTCTTTTTTTTATTGCAAACTCTTTTCCACTCTTGCAGTGTTTACTTTTTATAATGCATCTTCATGATATCTCACTGTCAGTTCCTTAATGTTATTCAGAGGTGCCAATTTTCCATAAAATTACGGAATTCCGTAAAACAAAAAAATGTCTGTAAAGTCTCAGTAAAATACCTGGTCATATTTTACGGAACGGAATCACCCAAGCGGACGACAAATTGCGAATAAATTATTTTACGGAAGAACGCAACCTTTTGTCGGGACCCAAGGACCCGTATAATGATAAAGCTGCGCATGCGAACTCAAACAGTAACATCTGTTCGGCGTGCCTGCTTTAAGTCTAGCCAACTTACGTTGGATTTGACTGACGATACGCTGGCATTCAGTTGATTTAGTGACAATTTCATATTGTACCGGATTGTTACTAAAAGCGAGACATGGATGGGCACTTTATTGATTATGCTGAACGCCATAAATGAGTGAATATCAAAGAAATAGACAAATCCGTGAATGGTTGGATTCTATAGATGCGGACAGTGAATTTATCATTCGAAAGCCAAAAGAGTCCGGAATGGCTTACTGTGTCACCTGTGAGGCCAGAGTCTATTACGGATCCAGTGAGAAAAAGTCTCTTATTAGCCACTTTGAGAAAATTGATCACGATAAAATCATCAACTCATCTAACTGTCACAAGGAGCATGGAAACCTGCATTGGCATTGAAGAAAGGTTCTAGTATTTACTCTATTTAGATGAAGGGTAGTGTTGAAATGCAAACAAGGTGGTTGAAAATGTGGTATTTCAAGCCTTATTTTTTAAAAATTCCGGGTGATACTCCTGGACTCTATAATATGGAGAGATTTAGAACGGGCTGTGGAGGAGTTATATTTCCTTCTGACTGTTAATTCAGTTTCATTATTTTCAAATGAATCATAGCATTTTCTATGGAGAGATTTCAAATGAAAATTTTCTATAATTCCCAGCTAGTAATTGCTCAACAAATGCAATAGTCAAGTAACTCCTAATTGTAGCACATTTGTTATTTCAAACTTGCTGTGTAAAATTTTGGAAAGTGACAGTGAGATTATCATATGAATGAAAAGAGAAGTGCATATGTTTAATACAACATTGACAAAAGCCTTCTTCTTCCTCACCTTCGCAGCAAATGACCACCATGATGTATCAGAGCAAATCATTCCGTCTTATGCCAGATTTGGATTCATGTTCCTCACCTTTCCTGAATCCAAAACCAAAAGTAAGTTGTTTCATTGAGATCACCGTGTTTTATAACTTATCTTAAAAGATCATTTCTGACAGCTGTTCAAAATGGTGTCACCTGCTTGAGATTTCACCTGGAAAAATCACCAAAATTAGATTACTAATCATACAGATGTAACTACATCTTTTGTTTTCATGTTGTGCTCTCTTTGTTGTTTTTCTTATGAATATTTCGGCCTCAGCCAGGAGCAGGCTCACAGTCGACATAGTTGTCCTTCATGATCTTCGTCTGCGAAGTCAAGCCAAGAAAATTTCATTGAAAGATGAAAGACAGAATGATGTTGTAAAGAGCATTGCTCTCAGATTTGAATAGCACAATTATAATGTAGTAATATATTTCAGGGTGAATTTCGCCATCTTTGAAATCTGTGAAACATATCGTAAGTGGTGTGTAGTTTGTCTGGCTTTTTTGTTGGTGAGTATTCTTGCTTATGGTAAATGCATCTGCACTCTCGGTGTTTGATTTTCATAACATTGTTCTTTCAGCTTGAGTCCAGTATATCTACTATGAACAGCACATTTGTGGTTGATGATATCCCAGCTGAACCAGCACCACCACCACCCCCCCCAGCCAAAAAGCCATCTGTAGGTAGAAAAACTCGATCAGGAGGTAGAAAAAAGGACAGCCCCACAACTGTTGATAGTAACAGTTCACAAGAAAATATCAGCATAGATTCAACTGAAACAGATGTCAATTCAAGCGAGGGATCTCGAAGCAGGCCAAAACGTAAGACAACACGAAAAGTCCCAGCCAAGGAAGCGGATAACAGTATTGAAGAAGATGAAGATACTACTAAAAGGTCACCTGGTTTCTTGAAACGTCGCTCGGGAGAAGATCCTGATGAGTCCGAAGGAAATACCAGCCGAGAAAGGAGGAAGAAGCGAAAGAGGACTTTGCTTGGTTCCAGCACTGGTTTTTTCCAGCATTTGAACCTATCATAGAATAACAGAAAACATTTGGTGTTTCTGTAATTCATTGTGTACGGTACGTTTTTTGTCTCTTCTCTAAAGAAGTCATTGTGCTTAATGTGATGAGATGTAGATTGTGAAGAATGCCACTTCTTTACACATAATTATCATGAGTAATTTCTTGGTGAGAAATTTACTGTGGTATTAGTTTGTGCTAAGTGTTTTGTGCATTTTCAGCTCACAATGTACCAGTACTTTATATTAAGTGCCATTTATTATGATAGTAGAGAAGAGAAATAAGTGGCGTTGAAAAATGAATTAAAATACTGTTCATGAATGTTTGTTACTGGATATTTCACCTCAGTCAACCTTTAACATCATTTTTCCTTTACGTGACAAACATTTTAATTCTGTGACAGTGATCATGAAGGAATAGTAATGTAGTTTGTACTAAGATGACATTAACAGTTATTTTCAAGTGACTAAAACATGACTTCTAAGGAAGTGTAGGTGCAGATATGGCACTGAGGGAAGTTCAGCTGTTTGAGAGCTTGGCGTCTGAGATGCTAACTTCCTATTTCCCTTTGTATGAAGTGCACTGTGGGAAATCCCAAATTGTATTATCATGACAAAGTTGCTCAGGTCTCAACATGGGGAAAAAAATAAGACAGGAGGATGAGAAAAACAATGGAACACGCTTAAACCAAAATTTTAGGGACCAGACATATTATTTTGGTTTAAACATATGTTGGTTTATCAAACTGGTATGGTGGAAGTTGTGAGAAAAGGAGAACAAACTCAGTAAGGTCAAATTTCACTGATAAAATAATTTATGGGAATTCACTGATGCAATTCCCCTGTCCCCTCCCCTCTCCATCTTTGACACCTACTGGTGACCTAAGGCCTGACGATGAGAGAACGACATGTTGGTACTAAGTGTGCTTGATTAAGAATAGGTCGCTGGCTTCCACTAAAATCAAAGTCATGGTTTTCGGTTCAGCCGTGTTCCCACAACTGTTGACCTCAGTTTATCACTATTCTATTAACAAAGATTGAAAGGAAAAAAAACAGGGATTAATTTTTCTTTCGGTTCAGCAGTGTTTTGGGTTTAGCCGTTTTTTGTTTTAAGTGTGTTCCACTGTATGTGCACAGAAGTAAATGTATTAGAAGAGATTGAATTGTAGTCTTCATTCACTACCCTATGGTTTGGCAAAAACTAGTTTTGGCAGTGACAGAGCTGGGATATTATTTTTGTGAGTGTCTGTAAATAAATGTTCTTCAGTGTCATTACATTTTGCTCATGTGAAACATATTGGATCCTGTAAAACTGCTCTCTGTAGTTTCTTTCTTGTTCACGTTATTGAGAATGAAACTGTCAAGCCGTTATTCTTTTTTTTTTTTTTTTTTTTAATCTTTGGTTATATATCAGATATTTTTTCAACATGATATATTGTCTTTAACGTAGAGTGATCTGATTGTTTTAGAAATGAAAAAGAATACACAAGTAAAAGAAAAATCCAAGATAAAAATGAATTGAATCAGAAAATCCAGTAGCAATCATTTATGGTATAAGCTGCAGATTAACGAAGTCAACTTGCACCATCATATATGCACACAGACCATGGCCTCTATGTATCCCTCTCATGATGCACTTGTTGGTGAAGACTAGGCCTGCAATCAGCGTATATTTTTATCTCACTTTGACTCCTCACTCCCTTGTGCACAGCACAGAGTAGATAGAGTGCGAGGATATCAATTGTAAGACAGTGGTGGGACAGTATCCATTCCTCAAGATTTCTGTTCCTTGATGAGGCATTGTAATTTCCCTATCTCATTGTGTATAAACTTCAACTCTCTTACCTTGAGATTTCTGTGTTTTGTTTTAGTCAATTGTTCTGATTAGATCAGGCCCTTTGGGATGAAACAGCTGACAGAGGTAAAAGGGTTTTCCTAATTAAGATTATGAGAAAGAAAACAGCTGAGATAAAAAGACAAATTTGGTTGATGAGAATGGATAGCACTGTACATTGATTTTAAGGCATCATCTGTACAATGCAGTATGTGTTTTCATTGACTACTGATGTATCAGCATCTGAGGCTATCATAATTATTGTTATAATACAATGATACACGTAACTTATTAAATGTATTTTAAGTTGTGAACCACAATTCAATTTGTTCTGGTTTTGCTTATTCTTGTCTCCTATAGTGCAGTGCTTTAGATACAATTGTAAAATGGTGAACAGCTGTCAAATGAAAGGAAAACTTTGGACATTTTACCCAAACTTTTACTTCTGTCAGTACATTGGACATATTCTTTTATAGAGTCAGGGGATACTTCTACTGGACCAAATAACCTTAAAAAGTGTGATCTTTCAATATACATGTATTATGCATTTAACCCAAACTTGATAACTTTTACCATGTGATTGGTTTTCTTAGATGTAGAACCCCATAGATGTAGCATTACGAAAAACATACAGCCAGGATAAAGAAAAGAATTTGGTTGCACAAAGTGACAAGCATCATGTGTTGATTTTAAGGCAGCATCTGTAGAGTGCAGCAATTTTTTTCCACCTAATTTTTTATGTTCTTTCAAGAACAATCTCTGCCCATTGCACAAAACAACTCATCTCAGTGAACACAATCTCACAATATGCACTTTCCATCTGCCTTTTATTAAAACATACCTTTATTTTCAGTACATCAGAAGAATAATTAAGTTTGTTTCCATCACACCACAGAGGCTGGAAACAGTATATGCAGAATAGTGTTGTATATTTCGTGTAATTTTTTTTATATATATACATTGAAATGCATAATTTTGTTGTTAACACTCAGATGTTTTTTTAGTGCTGTCTTTATTCATGCATTTTTTTTCCCCACTTAAGGGCATGTGCTACTAAAAAAGAAAAATCAGTGGGAAGTTTTTGTATCACTGATCTGTCGACTGAGTCGCTGGGAAATGTGAAAGAAGTAAAAACAAAAAATTAACTTCTTATGTAATAATATTGGTTGTCATCTTGGATTTTATCCCACATCATTTGTTTCGCTATAACTTTAATGTTTTTTGTTGTTTCTTTTATGCCAATTGTTCTGAAACTTAGCATGAAGCAACTTGGGGCACACATACATCTTTTGTATAAAAGGATTTTGAAATTCATTTGTCCTTTCCATATTCATTTTTCATTAATAATAATATTCCTTATTCAAATGCAGTAAAAGAAAAATGGGTAAAGGCACTTAATATTGTACTGTACAAATGCTTGTCATACACTGACAGATCAGCACTGCAAATTTCAGCCTATTCAGACACAAAATATATGAAAAAAAGTTATAGGGATTATGCAGAAGAAAAATCATTTCTTTTTTTTAAAAATTAGAAATTAACACAAGATTGTGAAATATTCATATTCAGTTCAGCTCAAAAATCAAAATCCTTTCAATAATTTCATTCTCAAAATATTTGTGCTAAGAAATGAAAGTTTTCATAGGATGTTTACATTGTTATGAAAGACATGCCAGTATTTTGACAAAATATGCTTCGCATATTTGGGTGTTAGTTAAGGTTAAGTCACTCGCGACGGATCTGCCGACATTTGGGCTGGTCACTTCCTTGCGTGGACGGATCTGCCACCCCTTGGCAGACTGTCTTAGGTTTTTGTTTTCTCTGTCCCTAACCTGCCAAGAGCTGGCGGAACCGTCGCTATCGACAGTATAGCCATTTGTCTTATTTCGTGCAAAGTTTCATGAAGATCCAGGTGCTGATATGGGGAAGTCACTCTGAGTGACCCAGGCAGTGCATTGAGAAACGAAAGCACAGTGCTGTGCCGGGGTTCGATGGCTTCTGAATTGTTGATTGAAAAAACACACAAAACGCAACAAGAAACATTTTGATTTTTTTTATACACATTTTTATTTCATACCAACCATGAGTCTAAAAATTTTCCGAAAAGTCAAAATATGGGAAATCTTTATTAAATCATAACAAAAAAAAAGTTTTCAGCATACAGTATTTGTTTGTTTTATTGCATTGTGCTTTGTTTTAAGTTTATTGTGTCAAAATAACGGCAATTGAACAATTCTGAGGTGCTTGGTGATTTTTTAAAAACACCCTGAAAACATCAGTCTCCAGTGTATGTAAAATTTCCAAAGGTCCAGTCTCCAGTGAGTTAAGCTCCAATGCAAATTTAACTTTATGAATGGGTGTCAGTAATTTAATTATTTTGATCAGCATGCATGATGCATTTTGCAGGGATGTCAAACTTCGGACTTTAGTTGGAATTGCTGACTTTCCTATTTTTGGCCGATCAACTGCCGACTTTTGCTGGGTCCCAGGCAATCGTGGTTTTATAATAATTTCTAATGAGATACAAGTCCAGAACGATAGCAATGAAATACCGGAAGTACGATAGAAATTCATGCATGCTCCTGCCGAGAGTCGAACTGCTGTGCGCCAGACGTTTGAAGATCGAGGTCGAAGTTGGTAGCACTTAGTTCCTCACACCTGAGAACATGCAGTCGAGTGGTCACGTACAAGTTGGTGGAAAATCAATACATCAGAGTAAAGACAACAACAAATAATACGTACATTGTCTTAGAACGGCTAATATATGAGGGCAACATTTCACGATCTAGATCTAGATCTGGATAGTTATGCTCGGTGATTATGATGACGGCACTGCCTGTAGGATCTTGGAACTTCCACTAGTTCTGTAATCTTATAAACTCCTTCCTAGATTCCCGTAAAAACGTACAAATTTCTCCCAAAACGAGGCAAACGCCTCTTAACATGAAAAACCTAGATGTGCCTTACGTAACCCGACAGCGGCCAGTCACCATGATAAAATATTGTGAGGGGGGGCTGTTGCAAAACTTTCCAACTTTTTGGTGAAAATGTTTTGACATCCCTGATTTATATAACTCGGACATGTCAGATTATTAGGTGTGAACCTATTGTTTATGGTCGATGCCTCTTAGTGACTAAATTGTATTATGTTCTTTTGTAAGCCCCCTAATTTTTCTTTTTGAAACTGCAATTAGTGTATATACATGTACAGTGATACAGTTGTCCCTGGTAGAAAATGCCCAGATGATTTGAATGAGAAACTTGTGGATAAAATTATTTTTTTTTAGTATTTAGCCCTAGGGAGCAACTTTATGGATGAGGTGGTTGGAGAATTTGAATATTGATTACATTTTGTTGCCACCCTTTGCTATCGGCGAATAGAACAAAGTTGGGAAAACATATTTTTTTCAGGGGCTATGTAAGCATAGCCTTCTCTGCATGTCCTCTGTTAATTTCTAATTATTTTAACTAAGAGAAATATGCGTATGTTTGAAGCAATGGTGGGTATGGGTGAAGAGCAAATAAAACAAACATTTGTGTATGAGCAAAGCAGTGTAGTTATGTGCAGATAGCGAAGAAAAAATTGAGCACTGTACAAGTAAGGATCATTTCATAGGAACTGGCCATAACAATTGAACTACAGTCGAGTCCGCTTAAATCGAATTTGCCGGGGCCAACGTAATGGGTTTGATTTAAGAGAGTTCGTCTTCCAGTTTTAACAAAGAAGGGGGGGGGGGGGCAATTCTCGAATGACACTATTTTATTCTAATATAATATTCCAGGATTCTTTCCCTTTCTACTGAAATC
>JBCEWB010115466.1:0-11675 GCA_039654565.1 Peronia peronii
TAGTTGGTTAGTTAGTTGGTTAGTTAGTTAGTTAGTTAGTTAGTTAGTTAGTTAGTTAGTTAGTTAGTTAGTTAGTTGGTTAGTTAGTTGGTTAGTTAGTTAGTCAGTTAGTTGGTTAGTTAGTTAGTTAGTTGGTTAGTTGGATAGTTAGTTAGTAACTGAATTATTTGTTAGTACATTTACTTGTCTTATTTATTCATTTATTTATTCAAAGAGGGCTGGAAAAGAGAGAGGACAGAACAGGGGGAGGAAAGTGAGGGGGCGGAGGTCTTAGCGACCACTAGCAACGAAAAAAAGCAGCCTTATACAGTGTAGTTGTTTCTCGCCTCTTTTGGCCCATTAAGGCCTCAGATCCGCCCCTGTAAGAGGTAACCACAGTGAAATGATACCAGAACTGGCTTGTTGACGGTCCCGTGATTAGGTTATAAGTTGATTGATCATATAGATAATACTGATCTAATCTGTGGTCTAGTTTGTTTGTGTTGTTTCACTACATGATTGAGATCACGGGAATCTTACATCGGATATGGTATCTGCTACACAAATCAATAACCTTTGAGAACATTTAAAAAGTTGTGAGCTTAGCAGTAATCAAGATATGGAGAGAAAGTAAGCAGTTCAAAATATCCATAGGAAATGCGGATAAACCGCGATGTTTCTTTAACATAAACTTATTCTATTCATAATTTGGAGAAAGGATTGGAAAAAGGGGAGGGGGGGGGGTGCAATCATAGAATTTTCGTTTTGATATGTGATACAGTTTGGTGTGTTTTTTGTTTTTTTTTTTTTTTTTTTTTTTTTTTTTTTCCCCCCCCCCCCCCCCCAAATCAATAAGTGCAAAGCAAGGAAAGATACTCTACTTATGCTGATTCAATGTAGGGCACTACCACGTGCTGGCTACTCAGTAGAGAAACTATAAACTAGATGACTGAGCTGTATGTAGGCTGTTTTTCACATCGGTGATAAGATGTGTAAAACTACCTATCCAGGGCAAAAATTCAAGTGATCCTTAGGTGCTGTTATCATTGCACTTTAACTTGATAAGATGAGGTTGTGACAATGCATAGTCTGAGCGAAATCGAGACTTTTTGCATTCTCAGGACATTGGTAATATAGGTGACTACACCATCGCAGACACTTTGTTCTGATTACGAGAACCAGTTTAAAGACGTATTCCTCTTCTTATTCCCCCTGTCTGTTTGTTTGTTTATGTTGTGTCTTTTATGAATCAGCAGTCACCAAGCACACAATTAAACACAAAGATTCATAGCGAACCAGTTAACTCTATTTCAGACCGTTCCAGGCAGTGATACAAACATTGTACTATTTACTGGTGTTAAGACATACAGGCATAATCAGTCACAAACTTTATCATAATATTATAATATAAGACATTGACATCACAGCATTCCAGGACATGGACATGGACAAGCGAAACACAATTATATGGTAAATAATTCTCTTGTAGAGGACCTACGTTGCTAATGAACATAAATATAACATAATAATGACCTCGTTATTATTCTAGTCTGGGGAAGCAAGTCATGGCTGTTTCGAGGGGAATTTGTTTGTGTTGGGGTTTAACCACACATCAGCACGATCACGGCTATATTGTGCCAAACACGGTAAGATACGTTTACACGTCAAGAAGAAGAAAGGAAAGAAAGCGGGACAGAAGACAGGAGCAAGATGAGAAGAGATGTCACCCCTAGAAAGTCGAGAATGGCATTCCTTGGGAGACATCCCACCAATGACGGGCTTTCAACGCCTGCAGATGGGAGCAAAGAACCTACTTATAGGGGGAGGGGGGGAAATCGGAGAGGAGTAATTATGTAAGTCCCATAACAGTTTTGTTTTGTTGTGGGTTTTTTTTTTCTTTCCTTTTTTCTGTAAATGCTGGATTTATTACATTTACAGTCTTATCACGAATGAGATAACTTTTCTGTAATAAACAACCTGAATCTTCGAATACTTGAAAAGCCATTACAATAGGAATAGCGAGGAACAAAAATTTGGCCATTAACATCTCTTTATTCATTTTTATTATCATTATTTTTTTAAGCATATCGAGCTCTACAGATTGTCTTTGGTTTCTTTCAGTATATTGATTAGTTGCAGGTAGATATTCATTTTATTTTGAAGACATTTGTAGAACATGAAAGAAATAACAATTACCTTTATCAAGGCAGCTATTTCGAGGATTTTTTTGAGAATATTGCGATAGTAAATTTGGATGAAATTGCACTTGCATTGTTTGTTAACGTGTGTAGAGTTTGATACTTTGCTGCTTCTTCACATGTGAATTCGTCTAACATTCCTCGGTCTGAGTAACAAAATACCACTATTGGCACAACACAGTTACGTAGGTACTCTAGGCCTGTACTGATAAAATTTGCAGTTACCATTATTTTCTGCACAAACTGAGGGTGGGACAGACAAGCATATACGCCTCTGTAGTCCGACTACCTAATATTGGTTTCGTTTATCAACGATCCGCCGAGATAGAATGTAATGTAACGTAATGACAGACAAAGGAAAATTCATGCATGCTCTCTCTCTCTCTCTCTCTCTCTAACTCTTTTTTTTCTCTCTCACTCACTATCACACAGTCTCGCTGTCTCTCTTTCTCGTTACATCATTTCCTTCCCACGGTCTTTCACCCCTCATATGATTCTTTTTTTCTCCTTCTCTCTCTCTCTCTCTCTCTTTCTCTCCCTTTCCCTGTATAATTTTCTTGCACCTTTGACTTCAATCCGCTTTGATTTCCACTGGTTAAAGTATTCCATTGTTCTCGTCATAGCGCCGGAGTCCAATCTTCTCTGACCAAACAGGCGTCATCCGACACAACATCAGACCTGCTGCTCCCTTGGGGCGCTGGTTCTTAAAAACTCCATTACACAAAAGATAAACATGTGGAGTTGATAAACAACGTGTGTTCTACACTGTATCATTTCCATACTGAGACCAGATCAAGACCTTCAAAAAAAGCTCGTTCAATAGTTTGCTAACATGAATTCTCTTTTCTTTCTTTTGTTAATCATCACCTTGCTCACAGAGGAAACATTGTAAAAACTTGAAATATGAACTAGGGTTCTCGATATCTGAGCGCGGATTGCATGGTAATGTTCAATAGTAAAATGATATTTTAATGGACATGTATTGTGAGCTATGTTTTCAAAGTCTGCCCTCGCTCAAGCTGATAATGCTTTCCACCTTCAGCAAAATGTGAGATTTATCAGGTATTGAATTTGACTGAGGTCCTGTGTTAGTCTTCTGAAATATCGGATCTGGTCTCGGTCGCTTGTTGTTGTTGATCTAAGCAAGGTTTTACATCTGCACATTACAACAATACTTGCTAGAAATTCTATGAAGCGGTAATAAATACAGAAAAAATAGCCAGATTTAACCACAAACATGTAGCAATGCAGGTATAAATGCAGAGACAAAACAACAAGTGAACAACAGAAAAATAAAGAGAGAAGAGGCCATGATTTGCTCTTGTCAGTCGAAAACTAAGCTGAACAGCATACGTAGATTATTATTTATACTGACGGTTTATTTACTGTTTTATTCTGTTTATGTGTTAGAGGAAGAACAATAAACATTGAGAATCACGTTAAGTATAAGAAAACATCGCACATGTTTAGCAAGTTATGTTTAACCGAAACATGCCAGACATGTTCTACAATAAGAAAAAAAAAACACAAAAAAACTCTCAGACTAACCAAGACATGGAATATCGCCTCTCAGCTACTCGGCGAGATTTCCGCAGGCAAGTCTCAATCCTCTCCCCATGTTTTAATGGCTGGCTTTGACACCCTCTTGAGTGTCCGATGGAAGACTGGATATAGTTTCTTCAAACGCCATTTCATGTGTAAGCCAAATCCATCATTGTTGTTCTGAGTGGTCTAGCGAAAATCTAACATTCAGGCAGTACACGCGCCGAATTGCACTAGTAATGGCGGGCTTTGCAGTTCTTCATCTGCATGTGTTAGTATGCGTTATCTTATCTTTTACCTTGTACTGTTTTGCCTTATCATCGGTGGCTACAAATACGCAAGAAACAGTGGCAAAATCCCAGAACTGCAGTTCTTTGAACTCCACCGTGGCTGATTTGTACGAGGTATACGTAGAACATGTGACAGTTCGAAGTCTGATGGAATGTGTCATTCAATGTGCATCTAGATCTCATGCTAGGCCTGAATGTTCAGCAGGAATCTTCTGGCATGGCAAAGGTAAACCACAGTGCAAATTACTAAAGCCATTGCCTGCTCAAAAAGGTAAACTTGAAAAATGATTCTTGACTTAATATCGTTTTCTACTTTTGAACTCTCATTAAAATTAAACTGTGACGGTAATTTGCCAAAGTTTAGGATATACTTTCATCTGTGTGATTTAGATAAAATTTTGATGAATATATGAGGAGACTTCCAAATTATGCTCTGATGTAATAATACTTTTTATGATTGATTAAAAGGAAGTTTTTTTCTTGTGCCAATTAGTTGACTGATCCTAGCGGACTCTTCATTTATTCCTTTCAAATATTGGTGGGTCAATATAGCTACAGAGGTGCTTGGATGGAAGAAATAATATAATAAAATGGAATAAGCTCGATCTTCAAAGTCCAATTTGCAAAATAAGAATCTTGCTATTTAATGTTTATTCCATCGAAGTATAATAGCTTGTCACCGACTCTTTACTTTTCTAATTCCTCAGCACCGAGTGTGTTACGTCTGTCGTTATCTGTGATGGATCTGTTGTCTTTTGGCTCAGGCAATGAGAGGGTATACGACCTGTTTTCCGGTGTGGATATGGAGAAAGACCTCTGTAAATTCTTCCACATTCCAGGTATAATTGAAACCAAAAAATTGATAACTTTTTTATATATCTATTACAGATTTTGTTTCAGTTATTTTGTTTCAGTTAATTTCGATTTCTGTTGATGTTTGTTTTTATTTTGTTCCTCGTAAGAAACTTTGCATGACAACAAAAGCGTCGATGCCCAAAACGTTGGATCTTAAATGATGACTTCATAGAATCCTTCGAATAAGATTATTATCTTAAAATATAGAGAGCATTAATCTCGTGCTTTGCAGTGTTTATTCAATGAAAGCCCAGCATCTTCATAATAGTAGAGATGCCTAGCTTTCAATAACACAAGTTAACGATCATCTTGACGTTTGACAGATTATAGTACAAACATTGCCGCTGGGCTGGCATTTTCATTTGTCTGTGCAAGTGAAAAGAGCATGTATTCCTCTATTAATGTTCCATCTCAATGTAAAGCACCTGCTTTAGAACGGTCATTTTTCAATACAGTATTCCCTCGTTTTTCGCGGGTTCATTTTTCGCGGCTTCACTGTATCGTGTTTCGTTTTCGTTGATTGTTTTTGTTTTTTTACAAGTACATGTATATGTATTCCTGTCCAGCAGGGTGCGCCGTTATAAATAAACTATTTTAATTTCCATTATTTTCCCCACGCGAGATCGTACATGACTTGCCATTTGCTAACAGACGGGAGCTGACCAGTCAGAGCATGAGTTGTTTTCTGGATGCTGGTTCTGTGTAACACTAGACAGGGTTGATAACAGTATGAAGGAGGTTTGTAAAGGTTTAAATAATATGTAAATAACAAAATAATTATAGCATCTCAACTTCGCGGATTTTAACTTATCACGGGCAGTCCCGGAACCTAACACCGGCGATAAACGAGGGAATAATGTACAACACTGTTTGCAGAATTATTAAGTTAAAAATTCCTTTCCGTTAGTAAAATATTACCTAACCCCTTTCTACTATTTTTTTTCTTCGCAGCTAAAACCCCTCCCAGTAGCAAGACAGACTCCTCTAACCGGGAGCTTTAAATCAGAAGTTCCCGGACGCGACAACCAAGTCAACGCGTCGGTCCTTCCAGGACATCTTCTCATGACTTTTTGTCATCGGTTTCAACATGGCATTTATATGATTTCGAAAAAATGTAAATGCATAATTATGAATACTGCACATCCGACATTTCCATCAATATGATAAAATTCTGTACAAGTCCAAACTGCGATTGGAAGACAAAATATGGAAATACAGAGGTGAACACTGAAGACACGGTTTGATAGTGGACAAAGCACAACTCCAGCGGTTTTACTGATCCTCTTGTTTTTCAGTCTATTGTACTGAAAAGTAAGTCAGACTAATGCAGTAAACAATCAATTGAAAAATATAAATATATTAATTCGAGAAGTGATTGAATTATGTGGATCTGGGCCTTGCTCGCAATATGACTTGGTGGACGTCTAATTTTACCAGGCATATTCTCATGGCATTTTTTTTTTGCAAGTTGTTCGCTAGTCTATTTTCTTTTCACCCATATCAGGCACTGTTTCCTTACATATGAGAAGTGATGATTTCAAGAAGAGATTTTAACCATTTTTTTAAAGCACTGAAGATCAAGAACAGAGATTAAACAAACAAGCAAACAAGTAAAGAAACACACCATTCTTCAGCTCTCCAATGATATTATCCTCTTCCTTTATTGTCCGGTGTAATGAAGAGGTCTGTTGTTCTGTGTCCTCTGTGTCTTCATTTTAATTTGTTTCTTGTAAAGTAAATATATCTAAATAACGAAATATCGTTTTCAACAGAGAGTGCGGGGAATGAGAAAGGGAGTGTGGAGGAAGGGTGACAGTTACAGAGAGACAGAGAGAGGGCGAACGAATAAAAGGAACAACCAAAACAAACATACATTTCGTTTTAAAGTTGCATATTCTCACATCTAACTTTCTTTAGTGCGTTCTTCTCTCTTATGGTTTCAGCACTCATACAGACCCAAAAAACCAGACTTTGAGAAGGTTTATAAGAAAATATAGAATAACTTGACTAGTTTCTATTCTTCAATGTCTGACTGCTTGGCTGTCTCTTCTGGTAATCATTGCGTATATTACCTTTGATGTGAGACGAATAACAAGGAGAGATAAATTACTGTATGCAGCTTCACGCTCTGTCACCTATGTACTGGTGGCTGACACCTTTGTTAAGAAAGATTCCTGCACATTATATAACGATTTGCCCTCCGTTTACAGAAACATCAGGTCCTGTAGGTCTATGGCGAATTCCAACATTTCGTGCAAGAGAGGCATAGAGAGGGACAGAGAGGAAGAGAGGTTAAAAGAGGGGAGGGGAGGGAATAAACAGAGAGAGACAGAGAGAGAAAGAGAAATAGAGAAGAGAGGTGCAGGGTGGAGTAAGAGTAATTGGTGTTTTTGTCATGGTCGTTGTTGTTGTAGTTGAAGTTGTTTGTGTCCAGGTTTATTATTGTTGTTGTTGGTGGTGGTGGTGGTGGTGATGGTGGTGGCGGTATCGTTGTTGTTGTTGTCGGGTTCACTATTGTAATTGTTATGGCTGAAATTACTGTTCTTATCGTTGTTGTTGTTGTTGTTGTTGTTGGCAGTGGTGGTGTTGGCAGTGGTGGTGTTGTTGTTGTTATCAGTTGCTGAGTTCAGTGTTGTTTCTTGCTGTAGCTGATGTTATAGTTATTATGACCGTTGTTGTTGTTGCTATCAAAACTCAAGATATCACCATGTCAATAGTGTTCAAGACTCAATTTTTCAAACCTTGACTTTAACCCTCCTCAGCCCACTGGTGCTTCTCTGGTAATCATTATTAACTTTAGACATGTCAAGGGGCCTTCTGGTCCAGTAAAATACCTATCCAAACAATATTACAATGTGATAAAATAGTGTCCATCGTCTGGGGCCAAGTCGGCAGCAAAGTCAGAAAAGTCTGGGAACCACTGAGATAGAGTGACATAAACATACTTACGTTGAGAGAGAGAGAGAGAGAGAGAGGCGCCTAATTAAAATGTATGTTAGTTCCTCAAGAAAGTAGAAATGTATCTACTTACATACAATATACGATGGTGAAATGTACAAGAGACCGGCTTTGTGTTTGAATAATTATGACAGTATTTTCCCAACGGCGAGTTTCACTGCGCTGTTTTGTATGCAATCTTATACATGGAAACTTTATAGTTCTTACAGGATAATTACCATTTGCTTTCCCCATCATAGGGTGTTGGAAATTGTCAAAAAGCTGTGATACTATCAGACCTCATCCACTGAGTCATTCCACCGTACAATTGGAGAGATTGGATGATGATTTCTAGAACCCCTGATCATAGGAGGCTGCAAGGAACAGATTCGTGAGTCAGACGAGGAAGCGACGATCCAAATGTCAGTGGAGCGAATGCAAAAGGAATCCAGCCAACCCACTTTTAATGCAATGGACGAGCATCCCGATACAGCTCGAGTGGAGCCCCTGTGGGTAGCTGAAAGGGACAGAATGCCAATATTGCAACGCAATATAAGCGCTTTCCTACTTTTTTTTCTCTTTTGTTTAGCCTTTAAACTTGTTATATTTGTAATTGTACAGTGGACTTTCTGCGCCTCAGATCCTTTGCTATCGCGTGTATTCATTTTTTTTTTTTTTTGGTTATTCCTCTTTTTCTTTAGCGATTATCGTAACAGATTTGAAGTAAGAGGAGGCAAGTGACATATTAAAAAAAAAAAAGAAGAAGAAGAAGAAGAAAATCTGTGCTCCCTAGATTCTTTGCTGTCCTACACAGCTTTACTGGCAATACCAACCCAATGAGCCATTTTGACCGTCACCCAAATTACTTCCCTTTGCCAAGAACAAGAGGTATAACACAAGCATTGTGAAGAAGGAAAACATCACTTTTTGGCTGGTTGTGTCAAACATGAGTAATAGAAAATTCTGAAAAATTCGCCATATGATGAAAATGTTTTTTTTTTTTCTTATTGTGATAATTTTTTCACAATTTTTGTGTCATGTGTTTCGAATAACAAGAGAAAAAGTGTTGTTTTTTTTCCTTTTTGCAATGCTTGTGTTATACCTCTTGTACTTGGCAAAGGGAAGCAACCTAGCTTGCTGAAAAAAATGGCTCATTGTCCTTTTTCTGTATCGTAACTGGGACATTTTGGAGGACACGTATACCTTGTCCAAACAATGTTCATATGCAAGATAAGAAAACTAAGCTGATGTTTGTTTTGGGGGTTTCCTTAGCAGAGCTGTCAGTGGGATCAACAAGTCAGAAAAAAAAAAAAACAAAAAAAAACAATACTCTGCATACATATTTTTCCAGTTTGACCGAGATGAAAAATTATTCTGCTTAGTCATCAATAAAGAAAATCTGTTGCAGACTTCACGAGAAAATAATAATAATAATAATAATAACAGTGTCACACAAACATAATCAATTCAACATGACCTCCTTAGGTTGTTATCTAGTGTGACCTTAGAAAAAAAAGATAAAGCTTGGCGAAAAAAAAATAACAAAAACAATAACGAAAACAATGACCATAGATATAACATGGGCTGATGAAATGACACAAAGAAAATAAGCGGGTCCAAATAATAGGATTTAAAAAACTAAAATAATCTTAAGTTATCCTTCTCTGAATTTAGTCAAAGGTAACTATCAACATGACATTAAGAGCCTTAAGTTTATTAAATTATGTAATAAGCACAAGGGTGCAAGCGACATAGCATTCGTTACCGGATGGAGACAAACGTTTCAAGCCCTAAAATTGCTACAGTCTCACACAGAACCATAGTTCGATCCCGGATGCAGTTAAAATCACTAGGATGTCATCATCACAAACAAAGGACAGGTGATGTTTGTTCTGTACCCACAGCAACAGACTACGAGAACCTGATGGATCATTCACTGTACATGGAATGCAAAGTTCCTCTAATAGTACAGAGTTGAAATGCTTTGTTCTGAGAAAAACTGTCAGTGCAGTGAAAGGTCACAGTCTCCTGTTTCTCTTGCTTAGCAGCTTTCACGAACAGTTTCTGATTATTCTTTCTCTGCATGTTTTCCTAATTAACAGACGTTTCTGAATCATTCCAGCCCAGGTATTCTATGGTTTTAAACTTCTAATTTATGTAAATCTGCAGTCACAACTGCCTGTATTCTCTGTGCATAATGGCGACAAGAAAGCTTTTTTCCCCTGCTGTATAAATATTAAGTGGAAGTTAAAGGTTAATGTTTATTTCAATATAATAAAGATGAAAATTAGATAAGAAAAACAGAAAATGTGAAAGACGAATACGCCAGTCCAGTCCAAATAGACAAAATTCCAGGCATGTTAAAAGCTTTCTGAAAGCCTGACGATATTGGAAGTAAATAAACAAAAATTTAAAAAAAAAGAAAAATGTCAACAGCATTCATACATTTCCGGCGTTCTATCCACTACACATTCAACCTTATTCTTTCATGTCAACAAGGCAGAAATGTTCTTCTTCCTGTAAAACGTTACTTTGTCCTTTTAAATCCCAAAGTCACCGAAGCTGAACGCAGTAAACAAAGGATACTTAAGCCGCGTTTACAGGGTTCTAAAAATGATTCTAAATTCCTGTTTCTAATTAGAAAGTCGGCGCTTTTCTAATTTTTATCGCTTTGTGTCCTTTCCGTTTCATTGGGGTGGAAAATTGTTTCTAACTTGGATTCTAAGTTATAATTCTCTGCCTAAAATCAGAAAGCAGCACCTCTTTCTGATTTCGTTTCTGAAAATCTCCACCGCGTTTCAATGGGCACAATTTAGAATCACACGAATGCCAAGCGGAGCAAGATGGCGACGGAAAACACCGAATCCTCAAGTGACGAAGACGTCTTAGCTGCACTGCTAGTTGTACAACGATTGCGACATGACTCATTGAGGAAAAGAAAAAAGAACAAAAGAAATTCGTAAAGAGAAGAGACGTCCTGATTCTGGAGTCTATTCAAATAAGTAAATCAAGACCGAGAGTCCTAGATCTAGATCTAGATCCATAACACTGAAAAAAAAAAAAAAAGAAAAAGTGGACAGTTGAGTGAAATGGTGTCTTCGATGAGTGTAACTATTACTTGTAAAAATAACATGTCGTGAGTGGGGATTTTTATACACAGACAGAGAATTCATGACGGTCGTTGACATTTATTAGACACTTCACCTGATCCCGCCCATCAATTTGTTGAACTTCAAAGATGACTGATAATAGTACATCGAGTTACTTTGTTTGAGACTTTGTTCTAAAGAGATAAAATAAGATAACATAATGTATGACGAGATAAGGTTAAAATGGGATAAAATAGGATAAACTTTCTTTGATCTCAAAAAGAAATTCCATCCACAGTTTATGAGACACAGTTTACATACAATACACATTCTTACTTACGTCTACAGAGACAGAAATGGCTCGATTATCATAGAAAAAGGCAAATTCAAGATTTTGGGAACGTTGCTGCAGCTGACAAGCGAGCATCTGATGATAGATAGGAAGTTCTGTAGATAATCCACAGGGTGAAAGGAGGGCGAAAGGAGTGTACCTAGTTTGGTTATGTACGTTCTTGAATTATGAGATTCAACATTTGGCAACACAGACGCTCCAAATTTGTTGAAATGCAGTGGACTGTAATATAATACAATATCGGTGTTTTCTTAAAGAAGATTTTAACAACATGATACATAGAGCGATAAAATATATCTAACTTATACCGTGCAGACCCTTGAATTATGGGACGTAATGTAAATACTTCTTGAAAATTCACAGTTTTGTTGTTGTTGTTGTTGTTGTTGTTGTTGTTGTTGTTGTTGTTGTTGTTGTTGTTGTTGTTGTTGTT
>JBCEWB010115477.1:0-11674 GCA_039654565.1 Peronia peronii
ATACATACATACATACATACATACATACATACATACATACATACATACATACATACATACATGCATACATGCATGCATGCATGCATGCATACATACATACATACATACATACTTACATACATACATACATATTACATACACACACACATGCATACATACATATATATACATTCTTCCTTACTTACACATCTATATACCTAAATATAATAATATACATATACATAACTTCATACATATACATGATAATATGCCTATATAAAACAGTATGCGATTTCTTACATTCATCTGTTCAAAAACCACTACATTTTTATGTTTTTAATAGATATTGTGTACAAAGTTGAACATAATGCGTAAGACTTGATACACGTTAATAAAATTATCATTTTTTCCTTAAAAAAAAAAGAAGATATTTTTGTACTTCACACACATTATGATGGGTTCTGTCAGGACGTTTATCAACAGCTTTATAATTTATATTATATAATGGAAATCGCGTAGTGAGTGGCTCTCGGAATTCATTTTTATAAGTCGAACTTTCTCCGTGCAAACTGCAATGCTTCTATCATTCTAATTATTATTACTATTGTTTTTATTATTATATTTTGACAGGAAATACCGTGTTTTAAGAATCCTTTCGAAAAGGGGGCTTAGAATTATCATAGAAAACTAGTTTATCATTCAATTATTATGGCTTTTTTAAATAGGGTCCAGCATAGAAAGCTTTTTTTTTTCAGATTTATGTAAGCCGAAATGCAGATCGCTATGCAACAGTGTTGTGTGCCAACTTTCAAATAGATATATTCAGTAATGTTTGAGTCCATAAGCCTCTCAGGGATTTTGTTGCAGATTTATAGTGTAGATGGAACGAGATCACCCGGAGATAGTATGCAAATAATGCTCTGTCTTTTAAAATCATTACAGTGTGAAACAAATGTCTAGCAAATGAAATAATGTGATTCAATATAAAGTATGCATTACTTACTAAGTTCACTTGGGCTTAAATTTCTGCGGTCTTTCCCGTACAGGAGGGTTAAGTGCCTGTGATAGCAAGAAGTGTCCCTGTCGGAATGTGATGGCAGAGCTGGCTGAGACAAAGGATTTCTATTTCTGTGTCACTGGTTTGAACGACAAAGCCTCGGCCGACCTAAATGACACTCGACTGGAACCTCGACAATGGATAAACAGGATATGGTGGGATTACAGATATAAGACGGGCCACACATACACTGTGCACCTCAGGATAGCCAATTTAACATTTGAAGACTTTGGTCAATTCAGCTTAACATTTAGCAAAGGAGACATTTCCAACTGCGCTCTGGTGTACACATGCAATTTACATATCATAGATGGAGGAAACTCAGACACCGACAACCCACCCAAGCAGCAGAGAAATGTTAAAGGTCTGTTGGTCCTTGTTTGTTTGTTTGTTTGTTTTTTTACGGTATTTATTTGTTTCTCAATCTCCTGCGGGAGGTTATCTCAGCCTTTTTTGTTATAGGCTGTAGGCTTTTTATATTCAAAGGAATATGTTACAACTTTCTGGCGGGATTTGTCGGTTTGCCGGACGGAAAACGCCACTCGGTCTGCCTGGTGTTTAAAGACGTTAGTGTGAACTCACCCTAACCTCAACTGCCTGCATTTCTGTTGTCTCCTTGCAAATGTGTATGTGTGCTGTACACCCACAGATCCAAGGATCAAGAGAAAATGTATTTAAATTACATATCATAATTTATGGGAAAACTAAGCTGAAAAAAACAAAACTGAGATAATGGAAATTCGAGCAATACATGGGGTTTGAGGTTGATGCAGAAGATTTGAAGTCAATGTTTTTTGTTTGTTTGTTTGTTTTTTGTTTTTTTGTTTTGTTTTTTTTATTTTAGTACAACAGGTACAAAATATCTATTGTTGCAAAGACGCTTCATTAATAAGATTTCATAAAATCTCAGCCTTAGTGTTAAATATCTAAGATTTCAAAAGCTCAGTTTTTTTCATACGAAAGAGAGATTAGCGGGATACACGTGTAGTTTATATAGTTTAGCAGTGAGTGTTCTATAGGAATAATTAGTTCATATGCATTTTTCTGTGGTTAATCTTTGACTTTCTGGTTTTATTGATCAAAGGTACATCTGCATCTTTGTCAGGCTGGTGGCCATGAGTTCTGCGTGCACATTTCCACCTGCAAGTCTGTTTAGAGTGCTCTGTTTTCCTCTTCTTTTGCGGGTTTCAGTCAAGGACATGCATATCTTATTATTATAGTGTTTGTTTCATTGTTTTGCCTAATTATTATGGTCTTTCTGTGAGAAGTTTAGATATGTTTTCTCATGGTCTGTGCCTAGGCTGCCCACATCTTTGCCCTGAGGAGAGAGACAGACAGCCTATAGTGAAGGTCGGTCTCCACCGGAGAATGTCCTGGTCTTTCTGTGTGCTGGTGGACATAATGCTTGAGGAGGCCGTTCTGAACGGTACACGTCTTATGCGGGGTCAGTGGCGGCACGGGAAGTTGTGGGAGTATAATAAACTGGAAGAATACCTGAAGTATCACGTGACGGTTGAACTGGCAAATGTGACTGATGGGGATGCTGGACAATTTGATGTCACATTGAAATCAAAGGCAGCTCTGTGCGAGCTGATCTACAGTTTTACTGTACATATAGGTAAGTTGCTATCTGGTAAAAATCACGCTTTATATTTCATTATTAAGCATTTTGATGTATGTTTGATCTCTGAATATCATTATGTATTTGGGCCAGTGTAGTAATCACATTTAGGTGCCGTAAAGTAAAATTGGTGCAATACTACTAGAATAAAACAACCCGAAAGACAACGTTGAGTGTGTATAAGTATGTGGAGAAGGTGGGGAGGGGGGATTAGTGGAAGAGGGCAAGAGGATGGGACAAAACTTTGAATTTATCATGGAACGACAAGATAACATTGCATTTATCATAATTTCGTATTTCTGCCTCGACTAAGGTGGACGTGCGACCACACTGCCACAGAATGAAGTGTTAAGATTGCCATCAGTTTTTATTTCCATCCAATAATAATCTCTCATCCAATTGTCGACCTTCAAAGCCTAGTGACCCATTTTTTCAGCCGACTAAGTTACGACCCCTTTCCGGTTACAAAAAGTATACAAAAAACATTGTGAAGAAGGGAAGACTCATTTTTGCTGCTGTTATTTGAAACATGTGATATAAAAAAAAACATGAACTAAAATATCACTGTGAGAAAAAAATCGTACACTGTATGGTGATTTTTTTTTTCTCAAAATCGTCCATCACTCCAAATTTCAAACAACAAGAGAAAGGTGATTTTTACCATCTTGACAATGTTTATCTTTTATTCTGTCTTGTACCGGGAAATGCGAAATAATTTTGACTGACGGTCAAAATGGCTTATTAGTTACCTTTAATGCTCAGTGTCAGTCCTTTGAGAAAATTTGCAATTCGACAACTGAGAACTAAATTCTCGCAAGTGTCAAATTCACGAAAAGTGAGCTTACGTTCAGGATCAAGTAAAGTTTCATGGAAAAGTGTCTCAACTCCATACAAGTGAGCGTTTCTGAAAGCAATGTCATGGCGGGCCGAAAATGTATGAGATAGGTAAACACAAAGTGACAGACGTGACAAGGGAAGGGGGGGGGGGTGCGCAGTGGCTCTGTGATTTGGCGTCTGCTTTAGGGTGAAAACAACTCACATCGGTGAAGTTGCGGGTTCTGGCCGCGCTCGACTCACGAATCCTCCCATTGGGTGATGGAAGTACACGAAGATCGAAAACCCGCATTTTTAAATGACTCGATGGTCCCGTGGCTTCCTCTGGGTAGGGATCCCCGACGTCTAGCCTTCTCGGATAAGGGCGAATATATTTCGGATGTCCCGTGTGTACGTTACGTACGTTAAGAACCCTTGGCAGTTCAAAATCGATGAAGAATAGGCGGAGTGCCGTTGTCCGGGCAAAATTTCCAAATTCCAAATTTCTACCTATAAGAATTTCACCAAAAAACTGTCAGCCCCTTAAAGCCAAGATAATCCTGCTCTATAAGGATTGAAAGGCTTAAGAAAAATGAACAACAACAAAAGTGCACAGGGACTTTAATGTTCAGTGATAAATAAGGAAAATAAATTTTATTATCATGGCACTTAGTGAAAAAGAGCATTACAACATCTTCACTCGACTGTCCGAGATATCAACTATTATACAACATATCAGTGCCATGCTATCTAAATGCTAAGGACACGTTGTAACTATAGTATTTAGTGCCATGCACCTTATAGACCTTATATAAAAACACTAATAAAAACAAAAAACAACACTCAAGTCACAAAAAGTGTAGCGATCAGATAAAACTGCTGAAACAAAAGAGATTATCTGTAGATAGTACAAATGTTTGCAACGTTCTGTGATTTACATAATCAATAAAACTGTTGAATAAAGCTTTTCTTTTCAACATTTTATCTATTGCTGTTGTTTTAGTGGTACTTATTGATTCTCTTGTTGTCTTGTTGAAGAAAGTTTATCATGATTATTATTATTGTTATTATTATTATTATTATTATCATTATTATGTAATAATTATTATATTATACAGTTATCATTATCATTATTATTACTATTATTATCATTGTTGTTGTTGTTGTTGTTAATGTTGTTATCATTATTATGTTTGTTGTTGTTCTTGTTGTTACTATTGTTATTATTTTTATTCAGATGAAAACACCACAGCTCTTTCGTCGACTCCAGAGTCGAACACCATGTCCTCTTCACCAACTGGCATGTCGAACAGAGAGACTGGCCGAGGTTCTCAGGCAGATACATTATATTCTAAACTATTCGTACCTGGAGTGGTCTTTGCCTGCGTTCTAGTCGTCATCTGTATGATCGTGGGCTCTTGCTTCTTCCAGAAAAGTAAATAGTATTATTGTTTTCGTTATCTGTTTTTCTCACTAGTGGTGCTGATGTTGTTATTGGCAATGTGCCTGTTCGTGTCTGCGTAGTTGTTGTTCTTGTTGTTGAAGGTGTTCGTGATGGTGATGGTAATGGTGTTAATGATGGTGATGGTGTTCGTGATGGTGATGGTGTTCATGATGATGATGGTGCTAGTGTTCATGGTAGTGATGGCGGTGATGTTAGTCGTTGTAATGGTGATGGTATTAGATCTAGTGGTTGTAATGAAAACGGTGTTGATTATTCTTTTTTTATTCTCCTTTTAAACAACATTGAAAACTCTCTCCTATACAATAAGCAAATCATTCAGTTAACATTTCCTTTCGTTTACAGCAATACCCTATTTACATTTTATATGTTTTTCTTTATTGCCCCGACGAAGAGCCAAGAGGCATCGAAAATTTATCCAGCGAGATCAGTTTACTTTATGAACTCAATTCCAAGTTCTTTATATTTGTTTTTCAACTTTTTCGATGTACATGATTAGTTTGCAGGTGGACAGTCGTCTTAATTTTAAGACATTTTTTTTTTGGTGTGAAATAATGGTGTTGATTATGGTGTTGATTGTGGTGTTGATTATGGTGTTGATTATGGTGTTGATTATGGTGTTGATATTAGTAGTGATGATGATTTTGGGGTGTTTTTGACTGATAGTGATGGTTTAGAGATAATCGAGCGGTTTTAGAGGTTATGGTGGTGGTGGTGGAAGTGGTGGTAGTCGCACTGCTGATGGTGATGGTTTTAGAGGTGATGGTGATACAGACAGATTCTGTTATGGTGAAAGTGGAAGTGTCACGAGTTGTTGATGTTGGGGTTGTGCATGTTGTTGTTGTTGGGCTTCGTAGTTTTGTAATTCTCATTGGTGATGGTGATGGCGGTGACAGTGATAATAGTGAGAGAGATGATGGTGATATCAGTGCCCTCACCTGTAGCAGAGATCACAGTGTGACAGAATCTATAGCAAAAAAAAATATTAAAAAATTATGGTATAGATAATGGTGATTTGTTCAGGTTATTGTTATTGGCAATATTTCTGATTTTAGCTGGTTGTAGTGGTGGTTATGGTAGTACATATACTATATGTGTGCAGACACAGTACGCCCGTCACTGTTTCCTCTTAGTCTGGGCTCCGTCTCAATATCTAGTGAAGTCACGCCCGGCTTCCAAATGAACATGAGCACTATAAATTGAGTGTGTCTTATATAATTCTATATATTATTGTATCTCATCAACTGTGAATGGAATTTCCTTCTTGAGGACAAGTGAAATTACCTTATCTTGCCTTATCTCATCTTATAAAGATACAAACACAGCCATCTTTCTTCGATCCGTTTCAATCCAGCCTCATGTTCATATAATGTTAAAGTGCTCATTTTTAATTTGGGAGATGAGAGTGACGTCACTGAGGTAATTAGGCGTAGCCGAGCATGAAACGGACCATAGAGGGATGTAGTGTGTGTGTAGTCTTAGGGATATTCATACTATTGATAGGTGTGGTGAACAAAAATGAAGATGATGAAATATATGACTGAAAAGGATGCCATGAAAGTGATTGCTGCAATTCATTCTGTTCAGTACGCTATACTTACTTACATATGTATTACCTTCCACTTTGTAGAATTCAGGCCATATTGGCATTAACTAACCAGCACACCTGTAAAAAATAATAAATATATAAAATAAAAGTACATGTTGGTCTCCTACATCGAGCAGCTAGGATTTTTTTGTAACTATGCTTTTCTTTTGACTTCATGCGACCAGACCTTAGGATTGAAATTTGTTGATGGGTCCATTTGTCCTTATTCTCTTTCATTTAATTTGATGTCTCGCACAAATTCAATGTTTAGTTACCATCACTTTATTCTCATTGATTCTTTTACGCAATCTCTATCCCTAAACAATGGTTGTTTTCGATCTGTTTAACTTCACTTATCTCTTTTGCATACTTCCCGACAATGTATTTATTGGAATCTATTTATACTGCTGCTTATCATTCTTTCAGAATTATGGAAACCCTGTCGGAGAGCTTGGCGTCGAACTTGGACTAACAGGAGCTCAAGAGGTGAGATAAGATAAGGTGAAGTAAGATCAGATAAGATGCTACACTTTAGGATAAAATAGCCGATAAAATATTTAACAGATATTTTATATCAGGTCAGACAAGACAGCGTGAGATATTAGATAAGACAGATTTACATTTTCCACGTAGATATGAACCTGTCCATATTTGCAAGGTCTTTGATGAAATTACAGTTTGTGATGCAATCTCTCCTAGCAAAGTACTACAGGGTAATTGAAAATATATTCAGGATCAGGAGACTGGGAACTGCTGAATGCGACATGATATTATATTAAATTAGGATATCAGATAAAAGGTTAAGCACTTCAGTTCATTAGTTAGCTCTAACTAGAAAAAGTTGGTATCGTCTTTATGTACATTTCCATAAATTATAAATTCACGTACGTTATCTTGCCTAAGGCTGGAATGACTTTCTAATCTTCTCAGACAGAAAATGACTTCCTTCAGACTGACCCTTAAGCTAGCGCAGATAACATATCGAAACCTTCATAAAATAATTACCTGAGACATTGTTGGTCATTTGGAGAAAAACGGAAATCATGAGCATCACAAATACATTGCGCGTATTTTCTAATTAAAATAGTAAAACTCTTCTTTTTTTTTTAACAAATTCAACGGTGGAGACAATGCATTAACGCCTTTGTTTGCTGCAGCTGACAAACTTGATCAAATCTGACTCGATGTGAAAATTTCAATAAGGTACATTGTCAAAGAATGACAAATATTTTTCTAAAAAGGGACATACAGTAAGACATGCATTTTGTTTCTTGTAAATGTTGGTAAATAATTCATGAAAATGGACTTGCATATTTTGCTGATGGCAACGAAAGTGTTTCGAGCAATGATGTAAAATACTCAAAGTATTCAGCGATGACCTGAACTCAGTTTGGCCAAAAACAAAATGACTTAGGCAGTTATTGTAGATCGTCATGGTGTGTCTCTTGTCTTTGTGCATATAATTAGTTTCTGATAAAATTGAGACAAAAAATAGAAAATAGACTGGGAAGTATTTAATTTTGATATTGTTGTTTAACCTACTAATGTTTAGTATTCATTTAATATGTATTCATCCTGCGCAAACTTTTTTAGCGTGTACTGTCATTTCCAAAATCACTCTTCTGTCATTTTCTTAAAAACTGAACTGTTAGTAATTGAATTAAAATGCCATCTATGTTTTCTGTCTCTGTTGTCATTCAGAAACTTACAAGTAGTAATAAGTTATTATACAAAATTTCCTACCATTTGTCCTGTTATTATCCAATAAATTGTAGCGTTTTGTATAAATCGTAGCCGATTACACATAGAAATTGTTCATTTCTTTCACATCGCCTCATCAACAGCAAGCCAAGAAAACAGCATTGCAGATGGCACAAGGTCACGCCAACCAAGTTCGCCACCTCCAAAACCGGTATGTACCTTTAGTTGCTAACCAGAGAATTATTCCTTGATAAACGTTTTTGTATTATTATTATTATTATTATTGTGTAAGTCTTGTCTGCCAACAATAACTCATCTCTACTCGTATAATTTTATTACTCCTATGGTCGACTATCCAAGATAGCACTACTATCGTTTGTGTACCTCATATGGGATTCTCAGTGTTCTGAATTATAATCTCAGACAACGAGTCATGATCCGATAGTTTACTAACACTCAGCGTATGGCTGAGGTTCTACGTCCATCTATGTACAGCCTCAAAACCACTCATCATAGTCTTGCTGAGTTTTATCACACTGGGCAAAAGTGCCTGGCAGGGGTCCAATATGAACACCTGAGATAGTTCTTTATTTTATTTTGTCTGTGTGTATGATTTTGTCTATCTCTCTTTTTTTTTTTTTTTCTATCTGTCCCAGCTGAAGGATGAAATAACTTTAGACAATGAGCTCTTCTAATTTATTGGTAACCCGACAGTTTTATCGACTTTCAGCTTGTTTACATTGGTCACGAACTTTATTGTTGTCCTACAATCGGTGCTGATATTGTATTCCAGTATGTAGCTGTTATTGTCGTTGACAACGCCAGTGCCTTAGTTTTTTTTACTTGCTGTTGATGAGTCTGTAGATTTAGTTCTTGTTTATAAGCCATATACTATCTGCGTTCTGAAGAGTGGGTGACCATTTATCTGACCTGGTCTTCAATTCAGTACTTAGCATAAGCAAGATCAGGACAAGACAACAGCATCACAAGAAAGATACCATTACACAATGATATTCCTGCTGCTGCTGCTGTTGTCGGATCTTTCCGTCAAATCCGATCTATGAGAAAGACAGGTCATTTTGCTGATATGGATCCTCATATTATGTGAATGAAGACCACTTTTTGATTCACAACGCTATGCACAGACGCTACATGAGTAGAACCCTGAAGGGGTGAATCCTGTGTTCTTCAATTCCTCCTTCTCATCATACAATTTGTATCATTCCATCATAAAGCACTCAAGAATTTATGTTGTCTTAATGCCTTTCAATCACCTGTAAACGCCTATCTCGTATCAACAGTCACCATTTTGCAGTGATTTTCAAAGGCTCTGAGCGCGGAATATTATCGTTAAAATATTTATGAGATCTTTAAGGCGGACTTACCATACTTTCTGTCATCTTGAGATATGAAAACATGTATCTTCCTTTGGGCTCTGGTCAAACTATCAAGTTTAGCAAGGTGATAGGAAGCCTATTAATGCATGTATGAATCAAATTTTTATCAGGAAGGAAAAAAACCGAATTTAAATCAATTTTTCTTTTCTTTTTTTGGAAAAAAAATCAAATAAAGCAATAACAACAACAATAACAATAACAAAAGACACACACACATATACACAATTAAAAATAATAATAATCAAATAAAATAAAAGTTTAAAAAAGGGCGGAAAAGGAATAAGAAACACAATAAGAAAAACAACATAACAAGTTTAAATAATGAGAATGAGCGTGTCTAGCAAACAAAACAGACCAGGGCAATGTTTTAAGCTTAAAGGTCTCAGGTAATAACAGCGAGAAGAACAACAGTTTCCATGAAGTGATTTATTCGTGCTCAAGAGATAAAAGTTCAGACTTAACAGTTGCATGAGAGAGTATCTTTCTTTTTTTTTATTACATATATAGCCTGTCAATCCTGAAAAAAGTAAGATCATCTCGGTTTTAAGTGTCTGCCCTGTTTCGGTCAGAAGAATTTTTGTGTATAGGAATTTGGAAATTGGAGATTTGTCACTGACAGCTGAGTTTCTTTCCCTTCATTTTTCATCAGATTTTTAACTGCCGTGGATTCTTTAACTTGCGTTAAGGTACACAGGCTGGACCTCCGAAATATATCGCTCTCACCCGAGAAGGCTAGAGGTCGGACTTCCTTATCCAAAGCCAGTGGACCGTCGAGTCACTGACAAAAAAAATGCAAGTTTTAGTCTTCTAGTCTTTGCTGGTAAGATTCGAATTTGAATCTGCGGCGAAAGTTTTTCGCCGAGGACCAGAACGCCTAAACGCTGAGCTCCGAGCATTCCCAGGTGGACCAGAGTTTCCAGAATGATATTTATGTATGCTTCAGACAATGACATTCTGGACTTAAACTGAGATGGGAGCATTTCTTACAATCTTATATTTTGTTTGAAACTTTGTTCCAATGCCAAGAATAGTTAGTAAGTATTCGATGGCATCACCCTCCTCCCGCCCCCCCCCTCCACTCCCACGCAACCAACTAGAGTTAAAATCTTCAAATGTTTAGCATAGATGGCGAGCTTCTGAGCAGATGAGCCTCTTGACACTAATGGGGTTAAGCCCCAAAAAGTTCACTGGACGTATGTTCTCTGCTCAGTGAACAGGGAGATAATATTCAAGTAGGTTGTTTAGAAATTCAATATTGTTGATGTTGACATTCAAAAAGCATGTTGAGGAGCTCAAAGACACTCACAGCCCATTACATAATAACATTATCTTCCCTGTCGGGGTTTTGGCAAAGCTCTTCCTTTAAAACCATAATTTTTTTTCCAGCCTATAGAAGACTGTAGTGCCTGGGAGAGACGTTTGTACATTCGCCCAACAAAAGAAGCAGTTAAATCAGTTTTCAATGTTTGAAGATCGTTCTCTTCACTCACTCTTCCATTAAAATTTCAGGCTTGAACGAGTCAATGATATTCGTCGTGCACATTAAAAATTTTCTGGCATAGTTTAATGTTTATTTGTTTGTGTACTATCCATTTATGTGGCTATTTACGTATTTATTTATCTATTCATTCATTTATTTTCTTTAATCATTGTGTTTGTTTATTTGGATTTTATGCATTCATTCATTACGTAGTTTAGTTATTTAGTTAGTTAATTAGTTAGTTAATTAGTTGGTTAGTTAGGTAGTTAATTAGTTTGTTAATTAATTAGTCAGCTAGTTGGCTAGCTAGTTACTTAGTTTTAGTTAGTTAATTAGTTAGTTAATCAGTTAGTTAGTTAGTTAGTTAGTTAGTTAGTTAGTTAGTTAGTTAGTCAGTCACTTAGTCAGTTAGTCAGTTGGTCAGTCAGTTAGTTAGTTAGTTAGCTAATTAGCTAGTTAGTTAGTTAGTTAGTTAATTAATTTGTAAGTTAGTTACTTAGTTAGTTAGTTCGTTAGTTAGTTAGTTAGTTAGTTAGTTAGTTAGTTAGTTAGTTAGTTAGTTAGTTAGTTAGTTAG
>JBCEWB010115499.1:0-11673 GCA_039654565.1 Peronia peronii
GTTCTATTGGTTTGTTATGTAATACATAGTAATTCTAGGTAGGAACTATGGGTTGGTAAATTTCCCTCCTTTTCCCTCCTTTTTGAGTCACATATTCCTCCTCCGCTGTTGTGAGATTAGGCAGGTCTGTTAACAGAAAAAGACTTAATGTTGACAAATTTTGTTTCTTAAGACAACATCAGTCTCTGCCGGGAATTGCTATTGTTGGTTGGCCAGTACCAGCAGCTCTTGATTTTCATTGATCCATATGACTAAACAGTTGTGACCGTGTGTTAAAATAAAGCGAAAAAATGTATTAGTTGCAACTATCAACCTACTTTTTCTCCATCCTATATTCAGATTTTGGATATTATAACAATTGCACCTCTTTCCATCATGTTTTGGAAGAGGGTATTTAGACTTAAAAAGTATAGCGTTCCTCATACAGCATCTCACATTTTTTTCATAATATATATGGTACAGTCACCTTCAGTATATATCATTGGAAGGCGAACCATTGTACATTCCATGTGGCTTTTTCTGGGGGGTATGTTTTTTTTTTTGAGCTTGAAGAGATGCTTATATGTTGACACCTTTATGACAGAACAAATTTTGTTCTTTCTATCCTCTTTTGTTAGTTCTTGGTATTTGAGATTTGAAGTTGTAGAGTAGGAGCTGAGCACCACAGCTCAAATCCTTTGAAAAGCATACATAAACTGTCAACTGCTATGTCAGTCACTGTGCGCTCATGGTACCTGTATGCCATTTAGAGCAATTTTATGATTTACTTTCACAAGTGTAGTAATGGAAAGACCCATTACTCAAGAAATGATAAGTCAAGTTCATCACCAAGTTTTTTGGATAAGGGTGAAAGTGAACTCCTGTTTCTTTTTACCCATGCTATTGATTTTCATAGGTGACTAACCTTTTACTGGGAACACATATTAAAATGAAGGGAAACATTCATACAACTGGTTGTTATCTGACATCAGAAGTGGGGGTGTGTTTGATATCAAAGTGTTTGAATTTCATACTTCTGTCATAAAGCTGGGAGTTTGCTGATCCTAAATCATATTTGATGTTTCAATGTTTGTATAAGAATGTTTGTAACAACTTGTCAACTCAGTTTATTTATAACTTCCTCACCTTCATAATATGCACAGGATTGGAGCTCTAACTTTGTTTTATTCCACGTATTGGTGTGTGAAGTGTCACTTTCATTCTCCCCACATTATCCATATAAAATGTGCAATGACTTACTGAAGTAGGAGATTTGACAATTTTTGACTTAATTCCGTCATATTTTTGTTCACAGCTTTAAGCCATCAGCCCTCAAAATCTTCTTTTTTTTTTGTTGTGGCCTATTGTTGAACTATAGAATAACTTACTTGTTCATGTACACACTGTCAAAGGAGCCTATTTCTCTAGTTATTGCAATCATGATCATTGACTGTTTCTTTTTCTTATTTCATCTGTAGTGTTTCACATTCTCCTCTGCACATTTAACCATGTTCTATGATGTTCTGTCCTTGATGATCTGTGCCATTGAAGTCAAGTATCCTCTTGGCTAGTTAGGAATAAGAGGCTGCCACTGTCTGATGTCTTCCACTCCGATGTTATGTTTGTGAATATCGAACATGTGCTTTACGTTCTGAATAGAACAAGATATCATGAGTATATATGTGTATTTACTATTCAGAGAGATGGAGCATGAAATCAGTAGCAAAATTAGAATATCCACGAAAGTCAAAATATATAAAGTTGAAATAAATACTTTGTTTATTTTCATTGTTGCAGAATATAGAAAGTTTTCCTAGTTTTTTCTATCTTATTTCTCGTTGCCTTCTGACAGTCCACTTCAGTGGTCTTCTCGTATAAATAACTTTTTGACAATCATGGAAAGAGTAGTAAATCCCTTGTGAGAAATAAATGAGGTGGGAAGAGAATTATAATAATCTTTTCATTGTCAGTTCCCGCAGACATTAGTTCTGTTGCCTTGCATGCATTAAAAATAATGACCTGTGCTGTTGTAACCAAAACAGGCATTTTATTACTGCGAGTCTGTTGGTTTTTACTCCAAGAGAAATTATGGTAACTAGATGCAAGAGTGTGACTGGCAGTATTCAGCATAGTTCCACTATTGAGTCTAAAAGTGATGATAATGATGTAATTTCAGAATTTGCTTATCACTCTAATGAATGCTGTGCATGCATGACATTATTTGACATTTTTAAGTGTGGTATACACCATCACCACCAAGTAAATGTTTAGAGGGTAATTGATGGAATTAATGGGTCTGTAAGTATAATTTTTTTTAATTATGCAAGACAATTATATGTATCAATCATTAATGGGAGAAAAAGGCTCATCCGCGACAGTAGTTGCAAATGCCCTTTTCTCATGGGATATTTTATGTAGTTTTTAATGTTTGGGCTTTTCTTTCAAGAAAGAGAGCCAAGGGTTTCATGTAATGGCTATTTGAAAAACAATGTTTAGATTTAGTGAGCTTGATAATGGCTGCCTTGTTCATTTTTTAACCGCCCATTGTCTTATTGAGAAAGAGTCTGTAATGAACCAGCTGATGGTTTCTGTAGATTTAACTCACTGAAGACTGAGCTTGTTTTGAGTTTGGATACACTGAAGACTGGCATTTTCAGAGGAATTTCAAAAATTGATAAACACACTTTTCATAATTCCACATCAACCATTTTAATACATATGACAGAACTAAATCAACACAGTCTGATACAGAAAACAGAAATGGATTATGTCACATAGTTATTTTTTAATAATTTTTTTAAAACGGGTCAGATTTTGGGTTTCCCGAGAATTTGGGGAAAATATTGGGAAATGTAGATCTAGATCCAGCTGAGTTGTCCAATAGTTGGACAGCGACGGTTTCTACATCACTGCCTGCTGTGCAGAAAAAAAAGTTTCTCTAGATGTATAAACACTAGATATAGATAAGAGAGATGCAGGTGCTTTGCCTTTACCCTTCTTTGTATATGCCCAGGATCAACTCGACTACTGTTTTCCTTCCCTACTTTCACTCTGAAGTGACTTTCCTTGTTTTTCAAAAACTCAAAAAGTTACCGACTGACTTCCACCAAACTCGGTATGAAACGAAACAAATGGTGACTCTACATAAGAGACAGTTCCCGGGGCATTTGCGGGAAATGGGTCAGTGTGAGAAAATTATAAAGTCGATCCCGCATAGGGTGTGAGAAACGTCTCAGTTGACCACCAGGCCATCCTGTATATGTTGCGGGAAACGTCATCAGTGAATTAATGAATATTGATAAAAACCCACCACTGAAAATCCCAACGTATTCCAAGAAACTGTAGGTGAGTATAAGGTTTGCTTATTATTAGTACAAATTTCAGCATATCCTAGTTTTACCCAAAGACATTCTGAGATTAAGGAATCTGGGTTCTGTACTCTGAACTCAGGTCCATGTTTTTGAAGATATCTCTTCTTAAGTTTCATGAATTTTGGATTGTGTGTTGAAAATATGTGTTGCATGAGATTATGGTTATCCCTGGGAAAAAGAGTTTTTAGCATCAAGTAAGATCTTCTTCATATTACAATGTCGTGGTTCCTACACATAGTGTTTAAAATGTTTTTCGATAAAGTGCCTTTATAGATGTCATAACATATACACTTCAGAAATAGTCGGTGTGGCCAAGGTCAGGTTTTTTTTTTTTATCAAACAGTAGAGGTCACATTCACTTTGTAGCTAATTTTGAATTATTGAGGTGAAGCGGATCATAATTCATTTCATGTGTTCAGGTAAAAAAAGATGGATAAGGCTGTTATTATAGCATATGACACTTGGACAATTCATATGTGGCATTTGTATTGGCATTCTGTGATCCAAAATGATCAGTGGAAATGTGTGTGATAAATGGTCATGTTATGGCATTTTGTGATCCCAAATAATCACTAGAAATATGTGTGATAAATGCATATGTTCTTGTAAGAGAACAATTGTGGGTAGTTGAAAAAAATTGTCCTCTTGGGCCGGAGACTGATTTGCATTTGCGATTGGTTACCTCAAGGTTACAAAGAAGGTTATGAAGCCACTCTTAGAAACTGAAGGTGAAGGATCAGGTAATTTTTATCAGGAGCATTCAGTTGGTATTATATGAAACACTGAAAACAGTTTTGTGAAAGAAGGAGAGAGGCTGTTATTACTAACTCAGTTTGTTTTTGTGGCATATTGGTGATTAAACTGCTGCATCTCTTATTTTAACAGGCCCAGTGAGGTGCTCTGAACTAGAGCATAATTATTGCACATGCTGCAAATGATGTTTTTTGCATGTATGAAATTAAGAAGGTACCTAATGTGCATCTTTTGTTTAAAAAATTGGAAATTTCAACGAAAACTGGATTCTACATGCTCTTTGCTTTTTTGTTTTTTATATATGTGGAGCAAAGAGAGAGGGTCATATGAATTTGAATTTATGGCACTGTACATACAGTTTTGATGGTATTAATAAAAGAAAGTTTTTAATTCTTCCACCGATTTATGAAACTTTTCTGATTTCAATTGCACCTGACTGTCATATTTGCTAATGTCTGCCTTTGATAACTAAGAAACATAGAGGCCAAAACAACACAAAAGGGTAATACTCTTGAAAACTTGTTACATTAATGACCTTTTTTTTTTTTTCTACAGTTATATCTTTTTTTTAATCATTTTTTGAAATTTAGTGTTTTACTTTATTGCCATAAAAGGGCAGAACAAGTTTGATATCACAGTGCCATCTTTTGTTGGTCTGAAGAATTTTCAATAATTCCAGTGTCAAGAACAAAAAAATTGTGAAACGAAATGCAAATGATATGTGTGGAGCAGATATGATTGAAAAAAAAGAAAAGGAAATCTGTGTACATATTTTGAAATTTCAAAATATTAACTGTTATATTCACATCACCATATTATTATTCTTCAACAAAGCACAGTAGTATGTGACTCCATTGCTATGTTTCATCATACTTTTACAACACTTGTCTGCACTATTTGAGACCATGATACCAATCAGTAAATATCACAGCCAAAGTAGTACAACTCAAGAAACTTGAATATGTAGACTTTTACTGAAAAGTAAGTTGTACTGTAGACATCCTCAGTTATATTTGGCTTCATATGTTATCATTGATAAAGAGTGAGTTGGTTGTAATTGTACCATTAGAGCCAATTTGAATTCCCCGGTGTTGGAGCTTCTGCTCCAATGGGAAAATGACTTTGTCACTTTTGTCCATAGTCTTTCCTTCCTCCTCTCTTTCTTTTTTTTTTTTTTTTTTATTAAATTTTTCAGTGGTTTGTTTCTGGGAAATGTTCAAAAGTTAAATATTTATGAACTGTGAGATTAGTGGGACAATGACATAGAGAGATATTTGTGTGGTTATGAAATATGTACAACACATACACACTCAGTGGGCTTTTAATGTTTATATCATTGGTCAGTGAAAGAGGGAGAAAATGGAAGAATGGCCAGTTCAGTCTTTAGTAATTGCTCAATTTCAATATCTTAGCCTGTGCATGCTCAAGCTTGTTTAAGAATGACCTGAGTACTGGAAAGTGCCAGCCTACTTTTTTTTTCATATTTTATTTCCTCAGTGTAAGCACTGAATAATGCATACCTGATATTTCTCTCTGTCTTCTGTGCAACAAAGGTTGTTTTTTTTTTTTAAACATTTAATAATTTAAGGATTTCTGTATGTGAAAGTAAAGTTTGTGTATATGTTTATTTAGGGAGGAAGGTGCTCAGTCCCAACATAATCCATCTTGGAAAAAAATACTCCCTTTTGTGACAGAATAGGCTCAGGCGAAAGGGAACTAAGAATTTTGAAATAGTGACACACATCTACGCAACAATTATTTTGATTCCATGATCAGAGGATGAAATGAGAGCAAGTCGTTGCCAGATTGGCTGGAAGAATGAGTAAATATAAATTTAAATTGCATCCATTTGTTGGCTACTGGCACCTTTTATTTTTTAAAAATTAAATGATAAAAATAGCATTACTAATACAGTGTAATAGAACGATTGATAGTGGGGTAAATTTTGCATTTGAAGAGACCCTCTGCAAATAAGGAGCCTAAACACACATGTATAAAAAATGATCATATAGAGGGGATATTTGGAACCAACATATTTTCCTTTAGGAACGGCATATTCAGTTTTTCAGTGAGAAATGGTAAGGGAAGTCGGACTTTCTGGTCATCACTGACTTTTCTGCCTATGAACTGCTGATTTTTTGCTGAGCTCACTAGCCGATTGCTGTTTTTGTAATAATATTTAATGCTGTACAAGTCCTGCACGCTAACAGTGAAACCATAAGTATGACAGAATCTTGCACAGGCTCCTGATGAGAGTCGAGTCTGAAGATTGAAATGCGAAGTGCGTAGTACTTAGTTCCCCACAACTGACAACAGCAGTTGAGTAGGCGTCTGAGAGTTGTCGATGGAAAATCAACACATCAAAGTATCAACAACAGCAAATAATATGCCCATGGTCTTAGAAAGATGAATGTAAGGAGACGGCTGTTTACAATCTAGTAGACTGGAGGGTCAGTGCATTTGAGGAGTGTTTGCAATACTCGATACGCACATTCTGTTCAATTGCATCAATTTGAAGCAAGATGGGCCGACACCGTGTCCAAAATCGAGTGGATGACGCCTTCTTTTTTTTTTTTTTCTTCAGATATTTGACATCCATGCATACTGAGTAACAGGAACATCCACCTATCACAAACTCTCCCATCTTCTAGATCTAGATTTAGAAAATATATGTAATTACGCGCAGTGATTATGATGATGGCACTGCTTAGGGCACGTGCTCCCAAGTTCCTGTTAAAACTTGCAAACTTCTCTTAGCATAAAATGTCTAGAATTTTTTTATGTAATATTTTTGTGTATGTGTGTCTTATGTAACCAGACAGCACCCAACCAACCTGGTAAAATTTGGAGTGAAAACAGTTGGACATCCCTGCCATAATTCTGTGATACAGTTCTACGTAGGCTGAACGTACATCCTTGCAGATTTAAATGCTGTTCTTAAATTTTCAGTGTACACATATCAATTTGTAGACTGCCACTCAAAGTGAGCAAGCCCTCCCTTTTCTGTGAATATGTCATATGGCAGATTAAATGAGTCAGATGTTTAAAGAAACAGATCCTGGGATCATAGGAGTTAGCCTTGAAAGTATCTCACCGCAGCAATATCCAGCTAAGTACATGTAATGTTTTCATCAAAGTAAAGTACATACATTTCTTTTTTGTTGACACCAATAATTCTGTAAATAAAAACTGTGATATTGAACTCATTTCACCTGGTTGTGCGATGTGTTTTTGTCGCGAACATCTCTAAATTTCATGTGAGTACCGTAATAGAAATAGGATCTGTAGCATGTGAGATAGGAGGAGGGAGGGGAATATCTTGATTTACAATGCTTCCTCCACTGTCTTATAAAATAGACTGTCCCACCAACTCTTCAATAGATAAGTGGTCAGTCATCTAGCTCTTTTGTTGCTTTGCACATGTATTATGATTATTTTGCTTACATCTCACGTCTGATTTTTTGTTGCTGGCAGAATCTTCAGTGTCCTGTATCACTGAGCTACTCATTGCCTCTCTTACCAACTGCTCATTTGTATAAAGCAGCAGCCCTTGAAAGATGCCAGTAACTATATGTGCTCAAGTTATATTCAGAAAATACTCTAGTCTGGCACTGTAGCCAGGCTCAGTCACTATCACAAATATGGATACATGTATTTATTTGTTATGTTTTCACTTCTTGTATTATTATTTTTTGTTTTGTTTTGTTTTATTTTAAGGCATTTTTAGAAATTACTTTTAGGGTGTATAATTATTAGTGTACCAGGTGTTTCTTGCCAAGCTTAATTTGGAATGTCTTGTTTTCAGAAATATAGAGACATGATTTCACTTTTTTTTTACCAATCTGCATGACAGATATAAGTTGTAGACTTGACCAAAATATCAGTAATGGCATAATTATTACAGCACTGACGAGACAAGTCCACCCTTGAAGATCAAACAAATGGTATCTCAGTTTCAGTTGTTATGCCTTTCACCCATCTTTTGGTTGTAATCTTGAGAGGGTCTCTGAAAAAAACAACACACTTTTTTTTTTTTTGTACCTCTAAAACAACTTTTTTTTTAAACCCTACACAGTCACATCTTTTTGTGTGATACTTATGAGAAAAGAAAGGAACTGCATTGATGGTATCAACTGTAAATGAAAATATTTCAATCTTACTTATGTTTCTGACTTGGTGTGCATATTATTGTTTCCCCATGCAAGACATGTTTCAAAGAGTATTCATGTAACATATTACTTTCATGTCATGCTGTCTTTGGTTCTCTGTACAGCACCAGGTTCAACTTGAGAGGCATTTCCTTTTCTTGTGTACAAGAGTGCTCATGCAATTTGATTTCTCTTAATGATTTAAAGGTTACTAAATGTTATGGAGCAGTAAATGATGTATCTTTTATGATGCTGTCACTATTGCTGGGAGTATAGTGGTCAATATATAACCTGCTATTTGAGAGCTAATGTGTGAGTTTCATTGTGTGAAATAAATTCACCTTTCACATTTTAAGTAAAAAAAAGTAAAATGGTCTTTCTCAGAACTTGTAATCTGGCTGACGTATAAAGATATGAAATCATTTCTTGAAATTCAAAGCCAGCACACTCTGTATAGTCTGATAAAAATCTGTCATTTTGAACATTTGGCACAAATATGCAAACTCACCAGTATAGATTCAAACAGGCAAGTTAATGTTCAGAAACAGGAATTGTATTATACTTTTAATATCTTCAATAATACTTCATGGAAATTTATAGCATGAGGACAAAGATGACTTTTTCTGCTGCCTGAATCCAAAACATGCATTAAGATTTTCAAGTACACAGCATTTCGACATCTCGACAAACATACTGAAAATGATGCAGCATACTAATTAATCACCATAAGCATTTTAATACAGAACAAGTAATGAATTCTTCTGTCCTCTCACAGCTATATCATATCTGCCCTAAAAACATGAACAATAAAAAAAGAAAAATTACATGTACAATGTTTAAGCACCACAACTGGTTCACCCAGATACCGTTAAGAAAACACAGCAATAAAAACTTCTGACTATGAATGATAAGGGAATGCAAGAGATAACATTTCAACATTACTTCAAAATAACCATGACTCTGCGATTTGTTATGTCTTCTGTTCCACAGAGAAAAGAAAAACAAGACTCAAAATAAAAATATTCTGTGATGTGATCAACATGAGTCCTACCTACTTCTCAATAAAACACAGTACATAGTTAAATTTTTCATCACAGTAAATGGTGCATAAAATTATGTTTACTCACATAAGTGCATCCATAGATGTGATTGATATACTCATTTGCTATAAACTTATTATAGGTAAACTGTGGAGACTCGATGAGATCCAAAACTAAAGTCAACTTTGTTAATTTGACTGGTAATATTAACAGTGAGATATTATGGAATTGCTCAACTGACTCATATTTGAATAATTTGTTCTAGGGCAAATTAAAACCATCCGCACACACAAATCTCACATGAATGTTGAGCATTCAGGAATTTCAGTTTTGTGCTCAGATGTTGACAGAATATTTCCTCGCATTGGAAATTCACATACCATACATCCATCCCCCCCCCTTCACACCCTTTCCCCACACACACACCACGACCATCAACCCACTATGATTCAATAATTCAGATTCCCTGTCCTAAGCATTAAGGGGGAGTGCGGGTCTTCGGAGTAATTTTTTAAAAGGTTGAACCTAGGGCTTTTTAAGCTTCAAATTTGGATTCAGTATAATCAAATTAGAGGAAAAGTGTCAGAAAAAATTATATTTTGTATCTGGTTGCCATGACAATGCTGCTATCTTGGATTCTGCCTCTTGAAAAAAACTAGTAGCTATTTTCAAAAGCCTAAGTATTCAATATAATCGTTTCAAATTTGGCACAGTGATAGAACAGCTGTATGTAAAAAAAAATATGCAATTGCTTTTTGGTTGTATGCCACACAATTTTTGTTATAAATTTTTGAAATGTGTGGGGGTCACAGATCTGTATTTTTCTCAATTTTCGGCTAAATATCCCATTTTCCTTTAAAAATATGAACGAAATTTAGTAAAAGGAATGCCTTATTATTGGAACATAACATATGAAGAACATATATTGAAAATTTGAAGACGGTTCAGAAATAAAAAAGCCTTTGGGAAAACGCTGAATAAAACATACATTTTGAGAAAATCACAACTGAATTTTCATAATCCCTCTATACAGTCTTTTAGTGGGGCCGCATTGGCGCCACTTTGGAGCATAAAGTAGATGCTTCTGACTCTAACCTCCAGGATGCGCTCTCCCCCCTCCCCCCCCTCCCTAAGTGAAATATGAAACTGAGACATGACAACCAATTTCATGAAGTTGTCATTCCTGTTGCTGATAACACCTCAAGTGCATACTGGCGGTGATTTTTTTTATTATTAAAGATAGACTATTTTAGCTTTTTCCATCGAATTTGGCATGTTCAAATTAGAGGAAAACAGTGAAAAAAAATCAGCTTTTCCAAATGGTTGCCATGGCAATGCCGCCATTTGGATTTTGGCATCTCTAAAATGGGTAACTTCAAAATCTATGTAGTCCGCCAAATTTTAACAAAACTTGATGAAACTTAGGGAACATATTGTTTGATATAATATCTAAAAAATTATGTATTTTCAGCCCTTTCTATGCAATAGAAAATTTTCTAGAAATTTTTTAAAATGCCATGTAGCAAAAATTCAAATTTCGACGTTTTTTCACACTAAAAACCCATTTTTCTCGAAAACTTACCAACCGTATACGTACGTTTTTTGGTCTTGTTATGAAAATGATGTATGCCAAATTTGGTTAGAACTGGTTTCGAAACAAAAAGGTAGATGGCAAAATACTGTCAACAAAATCTGGTTTTGAGAAAAACGTGTTTGAAGTTTTTTTCAGCGAAGAATGGATATGGTGAATTTTTTGTTTGGCTTTCAGCCTCAGAACAGCACTGATTTACATACTAGTCCTCTCTTCATGACTTCTGTGTCTCTTGTTGCCATTTTTTGGCTTTCTGGGCAAATCTTTTACCGAATTTTGCTCCTTACTTCCCATCATTATAAGGGCTCTCACAGAGTAAACATCGGGTTCTTGAGGGCCTATTGTGCCCCCCATATCTTTTTTTTGTCCAAACCAAGAGTGTCTTGACCTTTACTATGGCATATAGTCCACATCTGAGCTCTGAAGCAGCAGAAAGAAAGGTAAATTTCACTCTTTATAGGATGTGGAAATTCATTTTAGAACGCTTGCACTGATAATCTGCATGATCAGCAGTTTTTTTCGCCTCATAGTGGTCATCCAATGTCCCTTCCTGGCACTGGAGTTCATGATATTGCTAGAAGAGGTCATAATCAAGTGTCTTGTTCACTTTTTGCCTAATATAATCATGCAGCGATGATCTACGATTGCATGTAGCAGCCAGATGGAGGCAAACACTGGTTGATAGTAGGCCAGGCCTACCGTTGAATGACCATTGGTCAGACACCTTAGAATGGACATATCCACTTTTTGATACCATTTTTATACGCAGAAAAGGCCGACCTTTTAAGAGA
>JBCEWB010115510.1:0-11673 GCA_039654565.1 Peronia peronii
CAAATATCTGGGGTACACTATAACACAGAATGCAAAGAGTGATACAGAAATAAGGAAAAGAATTGCAATGTCCAAGGGCACATTTAACAAAATGAAATCCATATTTAAAAACAGGAATTTAACAAACAGCACCAAAGTTAACGCCCTTAAAGCATATGTGTGGTCAGTTCTTCTATATGGTTGTGAAAGCTGGACTTTGAACAAAGACACAGAAAGGAGGCTGGAAGCTGCTGAAATGTGGTTCCTCAGAAGAATAATGAAAGTATCATGGACAGAGAGAAAAACGAACGAGGAAGTTATGTCAATGGCAGGGTATGAAAGACCCCTCATAAAGACCATAAGAAAGAGGCAACTGAAATTCCTCGGACACATCTGCAGGAGGAATGGAATAGAGAAACAGATGCTATATGGAAAGATCCAAGGGAAGAGAAGCAGAGCACGGCAAAGAATGAAATATATTGACAGCCTTAACAGCTGACAACAGAAGGGTCTGGCAAGCCATGGTTATCACTGTCTGCTCCAGACCTGACACCTAAAGAGAGAGAGAGACTATACCTAGCAAAATTAGGACTAACTGAACAGGACAAAAAGTATCTAAAATTCTAAGTCACATTTCACAAATCTTGAACGAAGGTCGAGAAAGCCCAAATGAAAAAAAAAAAAAACAATAGTGAAAGATTAACAGACAGAAGTTTTGGTGCATGCATTCAAAATTCAAACACCATAAAATGTAAAGTTGGAGTAACTAACATAGCATATGACTTAAGAAAAAAGACTTCTCTTTCAGAGACAGATTCTCTCAAACCAGATGTGTACTTCATTTTAAAGTCTTTACTTTCTGCTAACATTGCCTACTCAAAACTGGGGTAAAAAAGACAAATTCTAACTCATGTTAACCTTGCTAGCTGACATGTCTGACTCTATCTACTAAACAGAAAACTCTGCAAAATCAATAATTCAAGAAAGATAATCTCCAACAATGAAGAATTTCTGGACGAGAATGGAACATTTTGTAGACTTAACAGGATGAGAATTATTAAAACTGCAGTAATCTCCCCCTGGGAGTGATGTTATATATAACTGACAACATTCATAATCTTAAAATTTAACTGATGTCACCTTAGAAATCCCAACATTTAAGTAAAAATGACTGAAAATGAAAACTTGTAGTTGTTTGTTTTTACAATCTTATATTTGATTCTTAAATTATCTCCAGCTAAATATTAATTTGTCAATGGCAATCATGTAGTTTTCATTATAATATTAATCAATACTGTGATTCACAGTAATAATTGTGAATTAAAAGAAAAAAAGGGGACTGGGAATTTCACAGTTTCATAAAAAATGTGGGCCAACATTTAAAAATGGTTAAAGTAACCTGAATATTGTCAAATAACCCACCATCTCAGTAGCTCCACACAGCAGAAATTGTGTTAATTAATCAAAATAAGATTGTCTCGTGCAGTCAAAACAATACTGCTATGTCAGTACAGTTATACCAATAAATGCATCAGTACAATTACCAATAACTGCAAGGTATGATTCTGGGGCTGCAGATTATAGCCCAAACACAGATGGAACAAATCAGCTTAGCTCAAATAATTTAATAACCTATCCTGCCACCTTTTAAAGACCATATAGGGCCTATTAAATCTGCAGCACAATGGTGAAACCATCTTCATAGTTCACAAACTCACTTTCCATAGTGTTTGGAGTCTCCTGCTCTGGTCTGTGCTCCTGTAAATTCTTGCTCCATTTGAGTAGGGAAAAGACTAGTAGTCAAGTATTTATACATGATCCGCATATCCTCCTGTTCTAAACCACTCCTGTAATAGACAATTTTAAATTTACATGTACAGGCACTGGGGTTCTTTTCAACAGCACATCAACATGATTATAACTACACTGTGACTACTGTGACAGAATTGACATGTAATTAGATTCTTAAAAATATCATCTTACAATTACAGCTTGTTGACCTCTTGTCATTACTGAAGAAAACACACTCACTGTAGCAAATGATGAGAGCAGATGAATTTATAAAAACAGATTCAAAACATGAATTGTCAACTTAAGGTAACCCTGAATGTAATTTTGTCTAAATCAATACATTTCTGCAAAATCAATAACAATATATACATTCAAGAACAGAACACAAAATTATGTGAAAGAAAATTATTAATATTTTAGAATGATTGTTTGTATGACACAGACAAATCGTTATTCAATCATTTATGTTACTAACTGAAAAGCACAGAAAATATGAAGGCTGTAAGATTGTAACTTTTGCAGTTATGGTGATGTATCTTGATGATGTATTAAAAGTACTAAGGAAACAAGAAACTTAAAAAACAAGGAAAAATGACAATAAGGAAAATTTTAACAATAACCACAATGCGTTTTGATTATGGGATATAACATCAATTTTCAAAGCCAGTCTGATCAAATCGAGAAAGAAAACAAATCTAAACAGCGTTGCCTTTGCGAACATAATGATGCTTAATGGACTGCAATTGCTTCCTTTTGTTTCAGACTGTCCAATCAGATGCAGCAAAATATAAACAATTCAAAATTAACCAATCTTTGTCATGAACTTTCTAATGGAGTTATCCAAATTATGGGGGGTTCTATCAATGTGTTTACACTTTACTTTACTGTGGTTAAGCGTCTGCTCCCAGATGAAAAACTTGCTCCACAAGTTCGAAATTCAAATCCTTCTGGGACATGGGAAAGATCAGAAAATCAAAACCTGCATCATTTTCAGTGATGCATTGGCCTCCTTATTTCTTGGGCAGGGAAGCCTGACTGTTAGCCTTCTCTGATAAGAGCAAATATAATTCATGTGGGAGGTTCCACATGTAGGTTATGCATGTTAAAGAACTTTTGGTAGTTAAGAATTTGATGAAGATATGGTGCAGACATTGTTGTCCAGGCATAATTTCCGAACTATAATTTTCTATCCATAAAAATGTTTCCTCAACGAACTGGACATGCATTTAAAGCCGAGACAATCCTACATACAAAGTAACTGAAAAATGTCTTTTTTCTAGAGGATTCTAATTTAGATGCTATCAAATGAAGATTTCCTCAAATGTTGTCGATATCAAATAAGCCAAGACAAGGCATCTGAAACACCCCATAAGCAAGGCCTAAAAAGGATGAAGTTTAAGTTGTTTTTTTTTCTCAGCATCAGACCCTGGACCTCTCCTCTTCAACACATTTCTTCAATAGTTTAGAGATAGTTATGCTACCCAAAACCTACATAAATAGATTTCTGACAAATTCATTATCCGAAATCCCTTGAAATGAAAAATGTGATAAAATCCTTGAAATTACGTCTATATATAAATAATGGAACTTTGCAAGATTTCACTGAAATCTGGGTTGGCAAATAGCTGTAAGAAGAAGTTTTCCTTATGCCATGCCATCATCGTCAGTTTTCTGAATGAGAATGTAGCTACTATATCTAGATCACGCCCAGGAACATCTCCCCTCTTGCATCTTTTCTCAGACCTTGACCAAATCATTTTTTTTTTAAGTGTGGAATTCAAGTGTTGATTTACAGTGAACAACTCACATGTGACTGCTTGACTGAATATCAACAGGTTTGAGGAACTGAGTGCTATGTACTTTATTTTCTAAAATCCAAATGTGCCGCTGAACGATGGACCAAGGCCAGACCATTTTTCCGATGCACATCATACTCTGTGTTTGTGTTCATCACGTGAGACGTGTATAACATTAAAAAAATAATAACAAAATAACTTTAAAAAAACAAAAAAAAAACAAAAATCAATCTGCTGAACAGCCACAAACAAAACAAAAAAAAATTTAACGACCAGAAAGTTGGATTTCTGACGGAAATTTGACTGGCCTCTAGACGAAAAAACTATGTTTCCAAAGATAAATTACAATTACACTGATATACTTAATTTTGCCAATTTAGACTTTTAAAAAATTCAAGTATATTAAATTTTAAAAAATATGTTTTCTAATGAAAATAATATGCCCCGGAACTGAGCCAATTACTTACAGATGAACATAAATAGTTCAGAAGCATGTATAATAATTTTTCAGACTCATAATGTCTGATTTTCAGGTTAATATTTAATATTTTTCATGGTATTGGTGGCCCCACGGCTGGGCCGTCGAACCCAGGATCTACAGTTTTGGACTTGAATCCCGACTGGTCCCGACATTTTATCCTGGCAAAGACAATTTACACGCATTCCCTGACTTGATCCAGGTTTAAATGGGTACCTGACTATAGACAGTGATTGATATTGTTAGGTTCATAAGGATTTGAGCGCTTAACAGACTGAGAACATATATGAGTATCTTCTCTGGGTCTATTGGGGTAATAATAGATTGAAAAGTGTTTAGAGCCTGTACTGTACAGAGATAAGTGCCATACATATGCTCTCCTCTGTTATTATTATCATATCATCAGTACAATGTTTGTGGTGGGGGGAGGAGGGGGGGAGAACAACTAAAGAAAAAAAAATATGGACACCACATGACAGATTAACAAAAGCTTACCATACAAGTTTGTGATTATAAAGGAATGCTGTATATTTCACAATGGGGAAAGTAGCCTCAAGGCTGTTGATGAAACACTGGATGCGCAGGTAAGTGTTTTTGTCAAGAGGAAGGAAGTGAATACCATTGAAGACATCCAATATGTCTCCTTGAGGGAGCTTGAGTGTAAGCAGGTACTGAAATCAAATTGAAGACAACTGGTGTATCTTAACAAATTTACCACAATGAGTATGAAAAGCAAATCAATCTCAAATTAATGTTTCATATTTGAACTAATTAGGCAAATGTTTCATTCTTTGTTGAAAGTATTCAAGCTTAAAAAAAAAAAAAAAAAAGACATGCCTCTGACTAGGAATATTGAAAAATGCTCAAATGCATATTTCATATTTGATCTAGAACACCAGATGTGTTATTCTCCACAGAGATAAGTATCTCTATATTACATATAATCAACACACTTCACTGAATAAACCTTGTAAGTGATGACATGGAAACGTGGCTTTTGACATATTAATTTATTGTTCGGGAGAAAATTATAATTGCGATGAACAAACTCCTCAAAATATTTTTGTTTGATTGACTTTGTTTGTTTGTATCTGTCTTGTATAAATCTGTGTTATGGTTCACAAAAATAAATGTCAAATGAGCAAAACATTCATGCAAGACAATTGTATTTTAATTTGCATTAGCTAGAATCTGGATATATTGTCACATTTGATTCTAAACCTGAGAAAGATTGACTGTCTCTCTTCATCACTATCTCCATATTTATTCTCTGTCCAAAAAAAAAAAAAAAATGTAAAAAAAAAAACAAAAAAAAAACAGTAACTAGCAAACCAAAGTGGAAAGACCAGAAAAATACAACATATGGAATGCCTTGATATAGAAATTTTCACTCTGTGTCTCAAGAGTTAGAAACAAAGAACAACACTGACAACAACAAAGGAAATACCTTGCTGTAGAAATGTTCTAGTCTGTGCTTTAAGGCTTCAATATCTCCATTTGCCCTCAGGAGGATGGAGGTAAATGTCCCATTGAAAAGCTGTAAAGGGCAAAAGACCATTTTGTGTTTCCATCTCTCACAGCTAATGTCTGCACTGGCCTTAATTGCAAGTAAATTTCTTTCACCTAGCAAGACAAATTTGCAATGTGCACCTAATAAGATATGAAATGAAACCCACTAACCAAATAAAAACAGAGATGGTAGAAAATGAAAATATTAACGGAGTGTCTATCTGGGCCTAGTACTGCAATGAGGAAGTATAGGCAAATAAAAAAGTTGCACCACATAGTAAAAGTGAAACAATTCTGTATTGGCTCGCACATGGGAGCATCTGTTCTCAATTTTTTCTCAACACGTTACATAACTAACTGGATACAATAACTTTCTTACGCATGGACAGAGAGAAAGAGGTGCATCAATAGGCTCAAATAGACTTCAGGTCTAGCTGCACCAATAGGCCCAAATAGACAGTGCCCAATTAATATTAAACCAAGGCATCCAATATTAATTGTCTGGCATTTTCTGTTTGAACTTGATTTTAATCTTTTCCCATTCCTGTGAACAATCCGTTCCTATGGAAACTGTAAACTGACAACAAATGCTTATAACATGGGAATTTCATCCGAAGTTATCTCCTTATAACATAATATGTATAAAGATCTATTCTCTTGGAAGCTGAACATATCTTTCACACGCACCTTGAACATTTTGTAGGCTTGTTTAAGCATTGATTCATATATTGAATCTTGTACTTGGTCTTCTCTGTATTCTGTCACTGTCTGTCCATCTTTCACTTTTTCTTTGAAAGGTATGGACACAGTCTGGGCAAGAATATGGAAATTGTAAACACATGAAACAGTGATGCTTTTCTTCATAATGACAGTGAAGAGCAGATTAATTTCCCAAAGCTGATTCACATACAGCTGAGCACAGAAAACTTGAACACACTAATCTCGAATTCATGGAAATGTCAAATGCCATTATCAGCCCCGTCTAAACTCCTATGTTTTCTTTGTATTATTAATACACATTTCTCAAACTCTATACATGCATTTCTTAAATGGTTTCACCATCATCTACCCGATCTCAAAGCAGCAGAATATCTGATTAGGCCCATTTTTTTGTCTGACTTTGCTCATCCCAGGCTGTTGGTGATAAGCAAAAAACTTGTAGGAATGGAAAGGGTAGGCAGTGTATAGTGGTCTAAATTTGGGCCTCATTGAAGATGAATCATCAGGTGGGAGTGTGTGGTAATTGAGTGGGGTGGTGACTGAACTAGGCCATTCACGCTGTCTGTATTGCAAGGAATAACCATAGCCTACATGACATGATACACATACAGCGACGTGGCGCATAACGCACTATCCGAAATACAATGGATTATGTCATGTAGATGAAATGAGGAGCACTTATTCCTAGAATACAAAGATCGGACCACATTATGCCATTGTGGTTATGACCCCCCGGGAGTCCTTCTATTCCTTTGTAAAAAATGGCCGTCACGGAAATCTCGAACACATTTTTTGATCCCCAAGAAATTTAGAGTTTCCTGTGCTCAACTGTATATATGCCAGTATGAACAGGCACTGCACTACAACACTGAGTCAACTATGAATGAAATTTCCTTTTCACTTTTCAGAACATATAAAATTTATAATTGTCTTATCCTGTGTGGAATGTTCAGTTTGTCTCCAATGCACATTCCATGCGTGAATGTTGCAATTTGCCTGCCTGCTTGTTCCCAGGTCTAGAGCTAAATTTATAGGTAAATTACAATAACATAACAGACAATGTTTTGTAAAAAAAAACCTATGCTTTAATCTACTATGCTTTAGAACAATTTGCATGACGACACTGTCTATTTATTTAATTCAAATTGTCTAATATACCATAATCATCCAGAAACATGGCTCTGGCTCAAAGAAGACTTGTCTTGTTTTTTGTGTGTGTAGACTCTGGCAAGGCTTATCTGAAAATGTTCTGTAAAAGAAACAAGTGACTGTACATTTATAATGCAAATGCTGTCTTAGAGTGTTACAGGACGGAGAAGATACGAGGTGCTATCTATGTGAAATGCAACATGAACTGAATTATGTTTATATTTTAAGAGTCAGATTCAATATGAATACACCATGTTACAAACTGGAATTTTTTAAAATCAACATTAACATTAACTTGGTGCTGATGGACTCATACTTCAGAGCATTATTAAACATTGTGAGACTGTAGCTATACATGATTCTCATGTGACAAAAGTAAGATAATATCAATACAACAGCAACAAGATTGTCTTACTCTGTAAATTTCACAATAGCTTCACTGAGACCAATTCGTTTGATTTTTGTATCAATGTCCACCTCTGGCGGATGATAAAACAGGATTTTCTTGTGTTCCTGTACAAAAGAGAACAATGAAAGCTATTCTACTCACTAAAAAGTATTTTCAAATTGCACACAAACAATATCCTAATGATAAAAAGTTTCAAAACATATTATATTTCACAGGAAATTGGTGTTGTAGGAGGTCATCTAAGTTTAATGTCAATGATTAGTCTAGCTCCTGGAATTAGCATTATATTATTCCTTTTTGTATTAAACTCAGTTGTGTGGAATTTGCAAGGAATGATTACTTTCCCCAGATCTATATCTTTAGCATCAGTTCTGTGCAGAATATTCCTTGATACAAATTTTAATAAATTTATACAGAATACAATTAGGCCTAATCCTTTCCCAGTTGTGATGCAATGCTTTCATGGATATAGAAATTTACTTAATAGATCCAAGTAACATAAAATCTGATGAGGTCATGGCTGCAACAAAATGGCCAATGAATGTTACACCCTAGTACAGATCTCGATGAGCATGGTAAAATTTTTATTTACACACATACAGTATACACAAATAATTCGTTAGAAGCATTAGGCCTTAATGCCATCTCCAATACTTTGAGAAACAGTATTTTTTGTTTCCTCCTGCAGTGCTTTGAATACCATGCTGGTTTGTGTCTATGGTCATGCAAATGCTATGCACTGCTAGTGCTATATCACCTTGGTGTGTAGCTGAACTTCACAATTATTTCACCAAAGATACTATACTGATATCTTTGGTTTCACTGAACTATGTACTTGTGTGGGGTCCCCACTGAATATTTTTGCTATACAGACCAGAGCTATTTTTAGAACACTCCCATGGACCCAGACTCAACCCTTTAGTGATACGTTGCTATACTGAACTCTGGTTTACTTAGTACCCTGTATGTACTGGCTTACTATCTGATCACGTGTTTTCTGATTACTGACTTGCTATTGGGACACATGCTTTCTAAATACATTGGCTTGCTCCCCAGATTCAAATAATGGATCTAACACTAGGTAGATCTATCAGTTTCCTATGCCGACAGGGTGTCCCTTTAGTACTGTTTTACTAACGGGACATGGATCGTCTTGGTGCACGAACAATAGATCTAACAGAGCGGTATATTAAATGCTTGCTTAAGACAATGTCTATTTGCCTCATTATAAATCTATCAATTACACTGTATTAAATTATAGATCTATAGCTCAGCCATCTACCAAAAAAAAAAATCTCTCAAGACAGTGCTTTCTTTCCAGGCAGGGGCCATCATGTTACAAAAATATATTGTTTACAAAAAAAAAAGTGTAAGGCTTAAATTTCGACACTCTGCGTGGCATTTAGGTACATCAACATACCGTTAGTACACAATCGAGATCTAGATCTAGATCTAGTCCTTAGGAGCTGGATCTGCTGCCACCGGTGCTAGTCTATTCCATGAGGTCACACATAACATGTTCAGTGTGAAAGTTACATATTTTACTGATCTGATGCTATGTTATAAATATCATTATTGCAAAAATTCAATGTCCAGAGATTAAAAATCCTGATTATTTAAAAATTTGTGTGCTTGCAAATTTTTAAAAGTCTGTTATGGAATTTCTAGTTGGGTTCCTATGGGACCCAGGTCCGGGCACACCATCTGACTGCGGTCCCTACTGCGACCCAGCACATATCGATTACTGTAAAATGAACTGGACCAACCCCTAGCCCTAGCCTGCTGGGACCCTCGGCTGTGCATACCGCCAAGGCAATAATCGCAGTACATTACTGATATGGGCACTAGTTCATTTTACAGTAATCGATATGTGCCGGGTCACTGTAGGGACCGCAGTGAGAAGGTAGTGCCCAGGTCCCTTCTAAAAATAGCTCCTGGTCCACAGTGGGTGTTCTAAATATAGCCCTGGGTCCATACAGCAAAAATATTCTATGGGGACCCGGGTCCCAATAGCCAATTCAAATCTAGAGTCTAGACTCCAGATCTAGCACTGCATTCGTCTAGATTTAGTTTACCAGGTCCCATATTAAATCTGGCTCTAGATCTCGATCTATGTGACTGACTGTTCCTAATCATACAAAATGTAACATTAACAGGGTCGACCTCTCGATCTATTGACTCTATCTATTCTAGATCTATATCTAGAACACCTAAATCTAGAAGTTAAGAGTTAGAGATCTGCGCTTACACACCTCTCCTTCTCTTGGTCCATATTCAGTATTGAAAACGAAAAAATTCAAAAGTGATATTGATCCTGATGAGCCCGCAGCCATATTTTGGAATTTGTATGATTCGAAGCCAGCGTCTACTCTGGATTGGATGGTCGATTTCCCGTTCATTTCGCGAGCGATACAGGTTGTTGTTGTCAGTCACGAGCTGCCATGTTGCTAGGGGACACTACTCTGAATCAATTTTTTTGTGTGCTAAGGGAAATAACCATGAATAAAAGGAAGAACAATTTTGTCATTAAGATATGTAAACGTTTCAAACGAAAGAGCATGAATATTTAAATATCCACGAAAGACATTATGATCTCCATCGTGGCAGGAGTATAGATAACTGTATGTTCATATTTGTACATGAGTTACAGCTTACTATAAAAAAGAAAAGTAATAAAAACAAACAATAATAATAATAATAATAAATGTTCAAGTAAGCCAAAGACAGCATTCCTTGGGAGAGAGATTGAGAGAGAGAGAGAGAGAGAGAGTGTGTGTGTGTGTGTGTGTGTGCGTGTTTTTTGTTTTTTTTCTCTAAAGAAGTATCCTAGGCCTGATATTTGCATACAAATTCATCCACTGTATGTTTAAGTTCCAGCCACAATATGGATAAATTATCGCATGCACTCAACTCGATCCTCAATGAATAATCTAACACTTACACCATCCATCCCGTGCTTGCTGACGGGACTGGCATTGAGTGCTGGTGAGTAACTGGGTCTACCAGCATTTGGGTCAAATTATACAGCGGAAAGATCGGAAAAACGCACGTGATAGAAGCAACAATAATATTATCTCTGCAGCCTGCGAAAAAATTATGTTATGGAAGTGGTGATAAGCTTAAATGAATGCGGGATTATTCAGTAGCTTTATTTATAACAAAATCCTTTTTCAGATTAATGATGATGCCTGTCAGGATTTCCTGGTGCCCAGTTCCCAAAGTGGAAACCCCGGAAAATAACTTTCTTCAAAATAAGCCTAATTTGTATGCATGTACAAATCCTCATAAAAGAAAGATAATGTTATGGCATGAACACACACAAACACACACACACACGCACGCATACACACACATATTCACAAACCCATACGCACACACACAACATACGCGCGCACACAAACACACACATAAACAACATAGGCCTGCACACAGACAGACAGACACACACACATATACAAACCGGAAGAAAAAGAAAGAGATAGTTATTATCGTTCTTGATATAAAGTGAAACTCAGTTATACAGGGTTACTGGGACGGGTCGTGGCTATATCATCATTATATTTGAAACACATGTACCATTCATTTGTGCTGTCTTTGAGAAATAGTTTCTCACGAATTTCATCCTCATTTTCATGTCTCTTTTTTCATATTGTCCCTTCTTGGAAATCGCAAGTTACCAATCATTCATCCAACTGAACAACCAACCACAATAACCGACCAACAAATCAACCAACCAACCGACCAGAAAGCAAATCAGACCGATAAACAGATAGATAGATAGATAGATAGATAAATAGATAGATAGATAGATAGATAGATAGATAGATAGATAGATAGATAGA
>JBCEWB010115532.1:0-11673 GCA_039654565.1 Peronia peronii
CTATCTATCTATCTATCTATCTATCTATCTATCTATCTATCTATCTATCTATTTATCTATCTATCTATCTATCTATCACTTTTTCCGACCTTTCCTTACAATTCCATCAGTTTATGAAAGAAAGCAGTATGGACTATTCCGCTGCTGAAAAACTACCAATCTATAATCTGAATTCTACTACTTCAACCTGTGTATTCAGCATTTTCTTAAACAAGCCACACACCTGCCAGCATGCACAGGTGCCACAGCGTGATAAATGGTTGTCTTTCTATCAGTGAAAAAGACTGTGAAACTAAAGCGTCACTTCACCATCATCATCACTACCATCATCACCATTCTATGGAAATGTCTTAAAATATAAGATGACTGTCTACCGACAACTAATCAAATCCAACAAAAGAAGCAAATAACAATATGTAAAAATTCTTCGATATGATAGAAATTGAGTAAGTTGATTTTACCAGCCAAGTTTTCGAACCTTGTCGGCTTCTCTATCATTATCATCGTCATCATTATCATCATTTTATAGAAGTGTCTTTTTTTTAGAAAAAAAAAACACACACACAAAGACCGTCGACCGGTATTGGGATATTTATTAAATGAAATTCACAAATGTGGATGGAAAAAAAAAAAAGTACTAAGGAAGGTAAAAAAATCCAAATTTTCGAACCTAGTTGGTTCTTCTTCAGGGAGGGTAAAAAAAAAAAAAAAAATCATCATCACCATCATCATCATCATCATCATCATCATCACCATCATCATCATTACCAGTTTATAAAAATGTCTTAAAACTAAGACAACTATCTAGGTGGTACTAATCAAATACACTAAAAACAAAAACCCAAAAAACAAAAAATAATATGAAGAACTGAATGTTGATCAAATTGATAATAGTAGCCATCATCATCATCATCATCATTTTATGGAAGTGTCTTTTTTTCAGAAAACACACACACACACACACACAAAGACCGTCGACCGATATTAGGATATTTATTAAATGAAGAAAATGTAGATAAATTCATAAATGGGTATGGAATATGAAAAAAAATAGAAAGTAAATAAGTAAAAATTGAAAGGGTAAAAAATATAAAATAAATAAAATAAAATAAATATAAAACAATAAAAAAAATAAATAATAAAGAAAATAATAATAAAAATCCAAATTTTCGAACGTAGTTGGTTCTTCTTCAGGAAGGGTTAAACAAAAAAAAAAAGAAATTAAAAAACTGGGTTTTTTTTTCCTCTTTGCAAAACAAGAATTTCTGTTAAGTAAATGACATTGTACTTTTTCTTTGTAAACCTTCAGATTTCATGTTCAAAGAACAAAAAAAAAAAAGGGCAAAAGATTAGTTTAATTGAAGGCTTTGGTGGACAGTAAATAATTATGTGTTTAATTCACTCCGCCTCCGTGGTTTGAAAAAGCAATAATAACTATAATAAAAATAAGCCTTACATAAGGCAAATAAAGAACCACCACAAACATAAATAAATAAATAAATAAAGTAGTTGACACTCCCGAATTTCATTCTAATTTATTGTCATGAAATGACAATCCAGAGGCTCAAATGTTTTCATTAATGATCCTCTCCTTGGATCGACATATGCAATATTTTCGACAAAAAAAAGTAATTTTGGGAATAATATAGGGTGCACAATATTTGAGCAAAGAATTATAGAATGAAATGAACTATATCTTGCTTGCAGCGGCATGGGCAGTTATAAATTATATTCACCTGTAGTACGACATTCTCGTAAAGAACAAAAAGTGCGAGAAGGGTTGGCGACACAACCATTCTTCTGTAAATCAAATGCGAGTATCAAATCTTGTCACTCAATTTGTGTTTGTCACTCGTACGAGCACTTCTTCACTTTATTTTTCTCACACAGGTAACAGGGTATCAGGTTCGCGCTCTCTCTCTCTCACACACCCACACAAACGTTCTCTCTCTCTCTCTCACACACATACTCTCTTTAACTCTCCTCTTCCCCTCTCTCTCTCACCCACACGACCTTTATCTCTCACATATACTCTATTATTATTCTCTTCTCCTCTCCCCTCTCTCTCTCTCTCATACACTCACACACACACACTCAGACATTGCCACACACACCCTCTTTTCCTTTCTACCCTTGCTCTAAATTATCATGACAAGCAGTCTCACACCTCGGGACACGGCCTTCGATACAAAAACACCCATTCGTGTTGCACACCGATCAATAAATTCATCTTTTATTTTGTCGAAACACTCGGAAACAACGAAACTAAAAGGGCAAACCCTGTTTGATCTGAAATGCTGGCTTTAGAATTCAAAATTTTAAGACCACACTTCCAATACCGATCAATACACATACTGAATTATAAATTTCGATTGACAACGTCCTGCTTTATATAGTATGCAGCATTTGTTAAATACAAGTTGTCGCTTGTCCACGTAGTATCATTTCGACTAGTAACCAATATTGTTAACTGCCATGCATTTCAAGTCATAATAGTCAAACGAACAGTTCTATATTCATTGACAATACACAGGGGTTCTGTGGTACGGTAACGTTAAAGAATGGCTACGTTGTGAGGACGGGGCAGGGCGGGGAAGGACAGGACGAGAAACGTGTAAGACTTTTATGGACGACTGGCTATGCACAAATGAAGGGCTATGTAAATCTATGTGTACGTGTACAAAGTTCCTAGCAAAAATTTATCTCCCGACCATACATGGATGGATTCAGTATGTGGGTACACACTGGAGCGAGCTGAGCCCCATCTTTACAAAAGTCGCTTGCAGGAGATACGCGCTGCTGCATGCGAACTTGTCGCAGCCCTGCAACAGTTGAATCGTCGGCTGAGATTATTAAGAGGTTGGTATGTGATGACGATCTCTCTCTCCAATCTTTCTATCTCTCGTTCCCTCTTCTATCTGCTTGTCCTCTCTCTGTTTCTCCCAGCACTCGCCCGCCCCCCCCCCTCCCCCTTCTCCTCTCCATTCTTTCCAGGACACATATCCTCTTCACTCTTCGTAGCTCCATCCGTCATCTTTTGGTCTTTCCTTCTCTCTGTCGTTCTCTCTCAATCTCTCTTATCAAACCATCTTTTTTCTTTCGCTCTCTTCCTATCCTCCTCTCTCCAAGCTAACTTCCTCCTCTCTGTCACTCTCTCCTCTCAACTCCCTCTTTCTACTTCATCTTTCTCCTCTCTCATTTCTTCCCTTTCTCTTCTTTCTTACATGTCCATGCAAACTCACATTGAAATACACGCCTCCGGTTTCATACTGCTTTTATAATATAATCTTTATTACAATTTATGAGATGCCCATTAGTGCTAAGATTATTTCGGCTTAGAAGTCTGCCACAAGAAAGAAATATATGTGCACTTGGTGTTGTTTTCACCTTGGAAATTTTCCCCGACTTTTACATATACGTCTATTCAAACATGAACTCAGATTGTCAAGGAACCTTCTTTGAGTGTGCAACATCTGTAACGGCTCTTCTTTCTTCTCCATCCTAGAGGACTAGACGTCAGGATTTCATTATTGCAATCTCCTATCGAGATCAGAACCAGAGGATCAACCAAGGTTTTAACATTTGTGAAGAGTGTAGTATCCAAAACATCTACAGCTCACATTTATGAGACTGATGTTAGACGATGAGCGCAGATATTTGCGAAGTGGTTCCATCCAATATACTTACAGCAAATATCGGTCCCTGAAATGGAGAGAAGTCGCGATGCAGCTATCAGTATCGATCTCAAAATTGCCATCATACATTTATTTCTACAGCATCCTAATCGATTTAAAATAATAGTGCACTTCGAGTCGTATATCGATCCACTCCATTCGATATGAGATATGTGCGATACATGGGAGGTATTTGGGAGACAGACACTCATTTCTCAATTGAGTTAAAACCAAACATTGTATTTATTTGTACTCGGAAGGCTTAACATTGACAATGAGCTGCATCTCGCTTATCGACCTGTTATACTGCAGCAGGTCATTATTCCTCCATGGCACAGTTTTATACAGGCATCACATATCTGAATAAGGCTGAACTTAAATAAAATCTTAAATAGTTCATATTAAGTATCCACAAAGTACAGATTTTTGCCAGTGATACAATATTCTGTCTCATTGTAGGATGCTAATATTCAACAAATCTTTAGAGGTGTTCTATCATACTCTTTTAACCCTTTCCTTGCCGAAACAATAGGATACATCAACGACTGTTCATGGTGTCTGTAAACTTCAGGTAGAAAAATAGAGTTAGGGAAGATTTTAATACTTTAATCAAAAGATATAACTATAGAGATCTCTGAAACAGATATTGTCATCATTTGGTGCAGTTTTACGAATTTCAGAAATGTTTAGTACTGCGCTTGGCATGCAAAGTATTAACTCATTCCCTCCGATGAACCAGCTACACATATGAACAACGTCAGAGTAAGTCCTCCAGTAAAAATAAACCAATGTCTCAAATGTAAGTAATCCTTTTCCATCACTTGCGCATAACTGTCATTAACTATTTCACGACAAAGGCCTATTCGTGGATCGGATCAAATAGCCATAGAGATATCACGGAAAGTGAAATATGTCTTCTTCAAGGTTTAGTCTCATTCAGATATAGCCCTGTCAGATATTCTGTTTGAGCAGGTAATGAATAACTTGAAGGCTACATCAGGTCTTAGAAAGTTAAGATTTTAGTGTTTGATCTGCTTCAAAGAGCGTGCCTCTTGGTCTACAAATTTACTATAGACTGAATATGTTTTTATATGCAGTTCTGAACATTTTAACTGTCTCTTGGCCAGAAACAACCTCAGAATCTGAAGTATTTGACATAGATGTATCCATTAACCAGGCAATCCCCTGCATTTATATTTTCTCTTTGAAGTTTGTGGAAACAATAATGGCTAATTAATTTTAAACTGTGAAAGACATGCCATTTACGAGCTTTCAATACCAGTCAACAGAACGTTGAAGGAGCAGACTGGAACCAGTTCAAATGTAAGGTATTGAATATTCTAGGGGATCATTGTGCGCCATCCAGGAAGGAACAAAAGACCATATAGGCTCAGAATTATTGGTGGAAATGGAGATGGCATGAAAATTTCATAAGTACTGGTACATCAAAAAATATGAAGACAGAACAGACACAGAAATTCCAAAAGCTGGTCTGTGGCTTACATATTTCAAAAAGAATAATGAGGACGGTTAAGTACTAGGAGTCTTTGATGTCCTTGCCCGCGCTTTGTAAGCAAAAAAAGAGAGGGGGGGAGGGGGGGGGGTAAAGGAGAAAAGGAAGGGGGGGGGGGATGATGCAAAAAATGAAAGGTAATAATGCAAAATGATCGCTACCAGAAAAAAGACATTGGTAGTAAAAATGAGAAAAGACACCAAAACAAGACATAACGAGAGAAAACGAAAAACGACCACAGTTTGCAAAATAAACATTGGAAGTGAGATGAATCTTGATGGAGTTGCAAGGAGACGCTGTTGATGAAAACAACTGAGAAATTTCAATGAAAAACAAGACAAACAAACACACGCGCAAACACTTAGGCACGCACACATTCACACCATTTACATCAACTATTTTTTTTTTTTAAATGGTAGAAAAGTCATTCAGACAGAGCGTTGATATATCGACAGAGCCTCAACTTAAAACTATTCGATTTGGGTTTATTAGGAATTGTTGTTGGACATACATTGTGAGGCTCAGTTTTTTTCCCACTTCGTACTCAGGGTCATTCCTGACTAAATACTGTAGATAGTCATGGGAAAAACAAAGAAGAGAAAACAAACTAACAAACAAGCGACAAGATGAGGAAGGAAGAAAGAGAGAGGCGGAGATGGGGCGAGAAAGGACGAGGGGAGAAAAAGAGAGCAGCAAATGAATAACCGGTAGACAGAATGAAAGGGAGAGGGCGGAAGAAGAAGAGTGGGCAAAAAAGACATCGACTGATAGTCAGACAGACAGGCATACAGATAGATAGGCAGACAAACACACGGACAACAGACAAATCGTCAGTCCCAGATAAAGACTGATGGACAGTCTCAGAGACTGGCTGACAGCCACAGACAGAAATGTCATGAGCTTCCCATCTCTCATTCACACATTACGAAACACATGTAGCTCATGCAGAGCGGACAGGGTAGACTTTGGTTCATCAGTTCCAACTCTTATGTCCGGGTTCCAGGCCTGCCGTTCTTTGCAAACATTTTCAACTGTCTGTCTCGGTTAAGCTTGGCATTTAATTCAGAGACAAAACTCTGAAACAAGCAGACTCCAATTATTTCTTATACACTGATTGAAGTTTTCCAAACTGCATCGGTATCTTTTGAACTGCTCAGGAAACGTATAGATCTACCTGATTGTATTGTAATAGTCTAATGATCAAAGCAGCATGTGGCTCAACTGATGGCTCGGTAAAAGATGAAGAGGAAGATATTATGTTTGTGTAATCAATCAAGGGCTAATCAAATCTCTCTCTTTCTCTCTGTCTCTCTCTCTCTCTCTCTCTCTCTTACTTCAAATTCTCTAGCAAGACAGGAAAGGAGCTTAACAATATTTACAATCTGACACAACGGCAAAAAATAAAGTTTAAGCTGTGACTAAGAAATTATCAGTTAGTCGGAGTTGTAAAAATTTCTTTTTTTTTTTTTTGTTGTTGTTTTTTCTTTGTTTTTGTTTTTTTAAAGCTTTCTTCATGATTGCACAGAAAGTTTGTGATGAAGACAATTTCAGTCTGATTACTCTTTCTCTATCTTTTGTATAGACCTAAAGGTGTCACAAAACAAAAACAAAATCCTGGAGTGAGCTGGTTTTTGGTTTTTTGAAACGTTTCATTTATTTCAATGCCATATATTCATATTGAAAAGCTAGACGAGTCTTTAATTCTAAAATTAGGCCAAAGCCGACCTGGCCCGAGACTCATTCATCACATTCTGTATTGGAATTTCCTTTCAATAGCGCACAGTGCAGTAAGTTAGTTCTCATGTTGTATCATTTTAAAGTTTGTAGGTTTGTGTTGCGATCTAACGTGTGCACTAGCACTGCCATATTGCGCCTAGCAGTTAGCACGGCAGACGATGTTGCCGAATCAGAAAGGCACATTATGAAAAAATGTACAATATTCTGACAATGTTCTCTCTGACCTCTCTCGCTTCAATTGACAAGACACCGCCCACTCAGCAATCCAGAGGAGGGGGGGGGGGGGTGCCACTGAATGTTGCTATATCTAAGTCTGCAGTCGCCATTGTTTCTTGTTTTGTGATTTTTTGTTTCGAGTGTGAGTGGGTATGTCTGTGTCTATTCATTCAGTGATTTTTCTGATGCATTTTTCATGGGCTGTCTTTTTACTTCTTGTTGTTATTGTTGCACAGAATATGATATACTCAAACAGAGTTTCAGCAGTGAGGAAAACACCACCACCACCACCATCACCACCACCACCATCACCACCACCGTCACCATCACCACCACCACCACCACCACCACCACCACCGTCACCACCACCACCGTCACCATCACCACTACCACCACCGTCACCACCACCACCATCACCACCACCACCACCACCACCACCACCACCGTCACCATCACCACCACCACCACCACCACCACCACCACCAACAACAACAACAAAAACACACCAAAAAAAACAAGAAAAAAAAGGGTAGGTCGTAGATCACATGTCCTGAAATGTTGATCTTCTATACTAACCACCCTTCCCCCTTCCTCTCCCACCCTCTTTCCCATAATACATATATTACAACAGTCAAACGTGTTACAACATACAGAGAGATTACTTAATTCATCTTCTGCACAACAACTGCAACAGGTACATCGACCATTAGATATTTTTACAAAAAAATATAGTAAAATCAGTTATACAATATATGTAACAGATACGTCCATAGCTAAAAACGTATTTTACAAAGTATGAACAGGATCTAATGTACAATAGATCTTACTGATATACTATAAAAATTATGACGTGAGACTCATGGATTAATTAAATTCTATCTGATTGCAATGCACAAGATCATTAAGACTGCAGGGCCTATCGAATCGTCCAAGTGCCATCGCGTCTTTGTGCCGTAAAAGAAGCGCGTAAAGAGCTTGTCATACGAAACATTAACTTTTCCAGCTGCAGAATCTAATGCACACCTATGCTCTAATTCTGACCAATAGGTTACTAACCGATACCTGTAGGGCCTACGCTTTTACACGTATGCTGCACATAACAATGCTGATTGGTTGAAACAACCCTACTACACACAACATGAACCAGTATCACGTAGGTGTAAGACGATAGTTTTTCAATCTTCACTGCCAGCTGTATTTAAATAAAATTAATGAATTAACCCTTTCTATGGTATCCTATCCTATCCCACCCTATCCTGTCGTATCCTCTCCTATCCTACCCTGTCAGGTCCTGTCCTATCCTATGTTACCCTATCCTACCCTATCCTATTTGCCATTCACTCGTTGACTGCTTGAACCAAAGCATTAAAATTTTGAAGGCTAATTCTGTTTCAAACCATTGGTTCAGTTACCGCAATTTCTTCATTGCCGCTGTTGTAGATTTGCCGATGTCGTTGCTGTTACTGCTCCTGTTTTGCTAGATGTTGGTGTTTGTTGTTGTTATCGTTGTTGCTGTGAGTTTTGTTACTATTATTGTTCTGGATACTGTTGTTGTTGTGACTGTTGCTGTTGTCGCTATTTTTGTTGTTGTTGCTGTTATTACTGAGCGATAACATGGAATTTGCGTAGCAAATTATAGGCATCTGATTCATGTGAATCAACATAACAATAGCATAGAGATGTTCGCAGTATAAGAGTTAAAACACATTCAAGAGCTTGGCCAGCAACGTGTCAAAGAAAACGCATGGCCTCTTCTTGGTCTTCTTAGCTGGCTGCAAAGATACGCTAGACTGAAACCGCTCGATGATCTCACAATATGGCGCAAGACCTGGTCTCAATTTCCACGCGCTCAGTGAGACACTGGAGACGTTTTAGGAAACCCAAGCTGGATATCTCTAGTCCCTCTTTCTTCTCTTCTCGTCCCGCCTGATATCAATGTCATTCTGGATTGCGCAAATGGGGAACTTCCAAGGAGATCCCGCCAATGCTATGAATAACTGCCGTAAAAAGTCTAACAACGCTTGAAATCTTTGGAAGGCCTAGATATGATGAATGATAGATGGAGGGTTAGATAGAGAATGGAGAATTTATTATTCTATCCCGTTCACAGAGATCTCACAATGCTGTGAATAGTCGTCATATTATTATAGAGTCTGATATAATTTTTTTTTTAACGTTCTTAAACAACAGATTGCAAATTAGTTGAAAAAAAGGAGACCTTTTCTGTCGCAGCTCTAGAGATTTCACAGTATTTTAAAGAACCGCCATACAACTGCCCTCACTTAAATACTTCGGAAACACACCAATGTAGGAAACAAAATACGCCAAACAGATGGAAAGTCAGATGGATTTTTCTTATGTCACTTCCTCAAAGACTTCATGATGCTATTAAATAAAAACGATAACATCATCATCATCATCATCAACAACAACAACAACAATAACAACAACAACAACAACAGGACAAAAAAATCCCATATAGAACAAAACTTGAATACTTTAGAAAGTCGGAATGTTATGCGTGTCGGTGTAAACTTATATAGAAACTGGACATTTTTCCGCCGCTTTCATAGAGATCTTCCGCTGCAATGCATGAATAACTTTATATTTTAGTGCCTCATAACGCCTGAATACACTTTAAAATCAGAGGTGCAGTTTAATAACAGATGGAAAGTTAGAAGGAGAACAGAGATATCCTCTGCTGCGTCCCTAGAGATCTCATGACAGAGCTGCCCAAACAACAAAAACAGCACGCAGAGGGGAACCCTATCTAAACGTCCTACTACTTTGCAAATCCTAGAATGTAGTCAACAGCAAATGGCAAACTAAATGGAGAAGCGAGACCTCGCTATACGTGTCCCCAGAAGATACTCTTACAAAAAATAATATCAACAACAACAAGAAGAACGACAGAAAATAGAAAGAAGAATAACAGCCCCCCCCCCCCTCCCCCACCCCCCAAAAAAAAAATAAAGGCTATATAAAATATATCAGCAGATGGAAAGTTAGGTGGAGAGGGCTAATTTCCTTTGCCTTGATTCAGGAATCTCATGCTGCTCTTAAACACAACAACAGCAACATCAGTAACAACAACAACAACAATAGCATCACTAACAGCGAAAAAAATACAACAACAAAGAAAGAAAGAAAGAAAGCAAGAAAAGCCTTACAATTAGGCTTAAATAGTTTGCAAAGCCTAGACGTTGCACATTAAGAACGATTGAAGGTAAGATAAGCACGCAGAAGACAAAACGCCAAGCTGTCAGACAGATGTGCTGGATATTTGACACCAGACATAGTAACGTAAACTTAAAGAGAATATCAGCATATGTGGAACTGACACCATACAAAGCCAGGCGTGGATCAATGAAACATATTTTGCCAATGAACAGAATAATGATAAATGCATTTACAACAGTGTTTAATTTGTTAAGAAGGAGTTGGTTTTTTTTTTTTTTTTTTAATACATCTTAGCTAAATTATTTTTTAAAGGGAAAAGCGTGGATGTGAGAAACATTTAAATAAATAAATAAACAAACAAACAAACAAATAAATAAATAAACAATAAATAAAAATAAATAAATAATCAAATATTTTTCACTTTTTGTTTTATTTGTTTGTTTGTTTGTTTGTTTTCGCATTGTAAAGCAAGCGGACTTTTAAGGTTTACGTTCTGGAATACAATTTAAAAGATACAAAAAGACTGAAAGATAGAATAAAAAAATAAAGATCAAAAAAAAAAAAGAAAGAAAGAAAACCAATGACATACCAGTAATTTTGCGCATAATGGCGTAAATATTCTGTTTGTTTCTTTGGCTCTGTAAAGCGCTTCGAGCCCTCCAGGGGTGAGGCGCTATATAAATGCCCTTTATTATTATTATTATTGTTTGTTTTTTGAAAAGTCACCGGTGTAAGTGCTTCACGATGGACAAAAGAACAACGGCACTAACTAGCACTTGCACCATTACACACCCGCCACATGCTCTATCCATTCCCATCAGCATAAAAGAAAAACCCAAAAGCACTGAGCTAATCCATTTTGGCTATCCTTTAAAGTTGCTCCACAGGACATCTTGGTTTGTGATTGTCTAAAAACCCATGGATATGCTGACAACCTCTGTCGCTGCCCGACCTGGTGGCGAGTAAATGGCTGAAATAGTCTTAATTAGAAAAGACTGAAAGGCCTACAAAAACTTAACCTTAACCTGAGCTAACCTTCGAGTTTCACTTGTCAGGTATGTAAAGTATGATAGATGTTTGAAATATTAAAGATACAGATCACTCATGGGTTTCAATTCGGAGTTTTCACTTTATTTTATTTCATTTGATTTGATTTCCTTTTATTTTCTTTTGTTTATTTTATTTCATTTGATTTTACACAATTTTATTTTATTTTATTTTCATAGTCAGAGTGAAATGTTAAGTAACGGATTTCATGCGTCCTATTGCACATTTATATTATAAAATTGCAAGAAAACCCACAATAGACTTATGGACTCGAAAACTGCTGAATGGATCCATCTGAAATTTGGC